>JAMKCH010025121.1:0-19843 GCA_023653785.1 Ophioderma brevispina | reverse complement strand
TATAGCTTTTTATGAGCAAATTTGTATATTTGTATTTATTAGTGTGTGTAATATTATTGTCTGGATCCTGACAATTGAAACTAAACAGCCTCTAATCTCACTGGATCTAAATATATATGACGTTATACTCCTTTACGGTGTTGTTAATTAGGTTGTCGGCAATGAGTACATACCAAAATCTCACCCAAATTGAGGCGTGCCTTTCTTACCTCGTTCCATCCAACATTGCTCAAATGTCTTTTGTAAGAAAACACTCAGTAATTCTTTCAAATTTGACAGGTCTCACTTCTTCTTGTGTGATAGTTGAGCATACATATTAAAATACTATTACTGTTCTGTGTGAAAACACAGCATTTCGAAACTGTCGATTCAAGAGTATATTTTGGTTTAAAGGTGCATTTCGTGGATTTCAGCACTTCGTTTTATTCATTGTCACTAGCTATCCTTGAGAAAAGCTTATTCTCAAATTTGAGCTTGATCCCGATCTGGCGGTTTTGTGTTATGAAGCAATTGCTCGTTCCCAACGGTTCCCTAGCCACCGTGCTGTAATTCTGTCGTTGAAACGGACGATATACAAAATGCGACTTCGTACAGCTGACGACGAATTTTGCACGTAAGATTTGGTAAACATGGGATATATAGGCTAACGTTCAGATGATATACAAAATTCTCACTTTTTAGGTAAGTGGGGCCGAGGCGTGGATCACGAAATGCCCCCGATTAAAAGAATCTTACTGTTCTGTGTGAAAAAACAGCATTTTCGAAAACTGCGATCATTCATATTTATTTTGGTTAAGTACTGGATGAGGATTATACCAGGGGTAGACAGTACGTTAACGGTAAAGGTGCTGTTCGATTCGCGTCGGACAAACAATTTAACCGGAAGTAGTATCAATTTTGATATCCGATGAAAGGCCGATTTTTCTCATTGTCATACAGAAAATTTCAGCTTTCAAATACATTTAGTTCTCAAGATACAGATAAAAATAACGTTTTAATGGTAACCTCATCAATATCAGCACAGTAGAAAATAGCGGTTTGGTACTTTTGTGACCCCAGTCAGATCTGACATTATGACACTCCTATTCGGGTTTTATCATTCGTGTAGCGCCGTTTTTGGAGCCAATTGGGGATGTATCCCCAGTTTATAATTTAGACATGGACGGTAGGCGGTATCGCATACATAATTATCAGGTGGTCCGTTTATGTTATGATCGCTTTGTAATAGGCCTGTTTGCACCATTTTTTACTCAAATGGGGATATAAACAAAACGAACCAATTCATGAGAAATAAAAGTATGAATAGTACATGATTTACAGATTCGGCTTGGTGTAAACAAAAGCAACAAACCTCCCATGTCACAGGGGTAGTTGTTACAATCGGGAAGCCAACGAAAAAGACTTAACGGATTAAGCCAGTATGGCCCCGTGTATGTGTTGTGTGTGGGGGGGGGGGGCGGGAGGTAGGACATGCATCCTTAACAGAATCCAAATATCCGGCGCGATCCGAGAGCTAGTCTCCGGCTAGTCCTATCTCAAGGCGCGGTCGGACTAAGACAGAGGACGAAGGACCCGTCCTAAAGGTGGAGCCCAGGTACGTCCATAATTTCAAGACGCTGGGAGTCCTAATGGGGAAAACAACACGAATTCAGGGGGGGGGCGGGTAGGTAGGCACGATCTGCTCGATTTGGGCATTGGGGATTTCCAAACGGTTTATTTGGGGCGGAACTGCTACGTGTATTTGCTATGGCAGTCTCGGTCCAGTGACATAAAAAAATCATTTCGTAAACCTTGTTCAAAGATCTTAGTAATATAATGATAAATTAAGAAAAAATATGACTTCAAATCCGTCGGGGTTAGTGGATTAACCCCGCTGCAAATAGTGAAATTATATTAATAACGCGTCATTTTAGATTAATATTCGTGACCAAGGCCTATAGCCTTTAGTCAAGTCTGTTGCCGTAACCGTTCAATATTTGTAAGAGCGCCCTCCTAAAGTTAAGTCTTTGCAACAGACTAGCACCCGGGAAGTTGATGACGATTTGAATTGCCGTTGCTGTTAGTTTGGCATGTCCTACCACCTGCATTGAATCATTAGTTGGAATCACTGAATGAAAGTTATTTGAGTAATCGGGTCACAACACCCTCCTGTCTGCGGTTTACCTCGGTCTGCGTGACAGCCGCTTGTAAGCGATTTCGTAATAGGGTGCGACAACGGTAAACATGACGAGTCCTTAAAAAGGAAATCTTCTGCCTTTTAGTGCACAATCTGTGAAATGAAACAACAAATTGGATTTGTAACACATATTTTAATAAACACTATGCAAGGCATCAATCATAATGATCAACTTTATTGTGAATAATCAAAAGACATTCCGTTTCATGTTACGTTTCTGATACAATCTGGTATTATTTGAAGTAGAAAGAAAATCACATTGCAGGACACCAAGCTTCAGTTTACCATTCTTCCATTTTAAAAGGGAACTCTTATCTAGTGCAAAGGCCCAAATTCCCTATGGTGTAGTAATACCTGTCATACATGCTGTACAAAAGTTGTGCCTGTTTACCACACATGAATTTAGTCTGCGTAATGAAATAGTTCCATGCTTCAGTGTTAAAATTATACATACAAACAATGTATATCTGTACCACATTGTATATTATAACTGGGCCAGTATTAGTTTGGATATAATTGCCTTAGAAGTCATTCTACAGTATTAATCTTGTCAAGGGCAACATTTTGCAATCTACCCAACCAATCAGAAAAAGTGTTACATAGCTACCTTTGGGTTAGGACTATCTCATATGATTGCAAGCAGGGAGTCACTATCACTAGTGGTGCAAGTCGGGTATGTATATCACTTACCATGGCCATGTATGAAATATGAGACTCTTGACCTCCACTGACCTGTATCAGTAACAGCTGAGAGGTGTAAACAATGATGAGCTGTGTACACACAATTAAGAACTGATACCCCTGCATGAGGGTTTGGTCAAATCAGGATTAATCTTCTGCCTGGGCATAAGAAAATAGGCTTCCGAAGAGCTTCGAAACATCAGCCCTTGTACTCTATCGACAGAAATTGTACGGCAATTACTGAATTTTTGTTGGCTAGCACAGCCATGCTACTTCAACTGGTATCCGATAATTTTGTCCTCACTCTAGAACCTTGCCTACCGGCTGACCATGCTGACATGGCATGCACTTGAGGTATACAATATTTTCATTTTCAGTGTAATAAAGGAACATGGAACGTCTTTGAAACTTTGGCAGATGCAGGCTGGCGCGGTCACGCAATTTTCCCGGAATTCTCGATTAGGAACTGCCGCGCGAAGGATATTGAACTTTGCTCCTTTGTGCTCTGTTCAAACCATAATGGGAAACTCCATCTTTTTCTGTGTTTAGATTAAATTGTTTACGCGTTGAAGAGCTACATTACCAGTTATCGCCGCATCATTGACCTGCGTTTCTTACGGTTAGTCCTATTAGGCTGTGTCAGATCCGATATGTCAGATATGTCAGATATTTCAGATCTGAACATGGGGGTCAGAAATAAAAAAAAAAAAAAAAAAAAAACAAATGACCAACCGAAAAATAGGCAGGTACGCGGCATTATCGCATCTAGCATTAAAACCGCAAGTTTGTTTCCCACGGTACTTGATGGTCAGTTGTATACAGTGTCAGGCCAGGCCAGGCTCTCATATCAAGTAGATAACCAGATACAAAATTGAGAGAAAAAAAACCAAGCAACTTCAACGTAATACTGTAATCCTAACGGTAACTCTAAATATAACCATAAAACGAAACCGGGATCAAGTAACATAAATCGGGATAGGACACGTGATCAATAAAGTGGAGGCCATACTGCATGAAATCTGTAGCTTATGGACTCCGGTACGTGGCCTTGCCGCTACGCGCCATCTTCGTCAACGTCAATCTGCAAATTATTAGCTAATTAGGTAAGCTTATCAAAATTAGTGTCCACTATCACTGTCGATATCGAAATGCGTCTATGGGCATTTGTACTAAGCCCTGCGGGTCAAGATTTTTTTTTACCCCGACCCCGGACTACCCCGGTTCTATCCGTCTCCGCCCCCGACCCGACCGATAATTTAGGAAAACCAACGACACGCCCGACCCGGACCCGCTAGCTTTTTTCATGGAGGACCGGACCGCCTATTTTATAGACCAGACCGGATGCTCACGTCAATTCTTAGAACGAGTCCATGTGAACTTGGTTTTACCGCGCTACTTGGTATTTACGATATGTTCAAAAATTGATTACGGATAACTCGCGCCATTGCCATTCTTGGTCAAAAGTTTACCTTTTCCGAAATCCGAAGTATATATGACAAAAATTTGTTTGTACATGTTAGACAATATCGTGAATGCGAAATGTGATATGACGGATGACCTTATATCATGGGCGTAAATTTCTTTTTGACATGGGGGGGGGGATGGGGTTGAATGAAAATTTACGAATGAGTTCGAGGTTTGCCCCCCGAAAAAAAGAAAAAAAAAAAAATCCTTACTTCTAGCACATGTGGGCGGCGCGCAGCGGCCTAAAATTTTGCGCATTTAGAAGCTAATTCGTGTAATGTGATTTGTAAACCAGAACAAAATGCGCGCAAGCGCGCAAAATTACCATTTTTAAACGAAAATGGTAAATATGAGGTTATTTTGGTCAAAACACTAACGGGCAATCCACAATTGGGGATTTACGCCTATGACCTTATTGTTTTTAATAATGAAATAAACAGCTGCAGTTTGTCGTGAAGGGCGCAACTATAGTATAAAACCCCATTGGGTGTTTTGTTCGCATAAATCCTAGACATGGCCCATTTTTCAAGCCAATCTAACCCCTAGATATATGGGCATGATTTATCTTCAAATAAGGCCATGTTTTAATTTCACAATCGAACAGATCCTATGCGACTTTTTTCTGACTCGGGAAATTCGCTGTTGCTGTAGGGTTGCATGTCCTACCCCCGGTCCGACGTTTGCACTGGTTTCGCTCGTTTTTCCCCTTTCAATATTACGGGAATTACAATTTTTACAGGAACCAGCGAACTCTTCAGCCGGTCTGTGAAGAGCGCATTTGTTCTTTCGTGCAAGTCAAAATCACAGTGGAAAATCGCGTCTTTAACCAGCTGATAGTTTCATCATCCAGGTTGATCATGGAGCCTGGAAGGTCCTCTTGGGGACCTGTATACCCACAGTCATCTATGATGTGGCTATGGTTTGTGGCTCTCCACACTCGCAGTTTGGTGAAAGTTCTACTCCTATCTTGTGAGTAAGTGCTTTTACGACAACAAGCCAGTTCTGAGTCGGTTGAGGTTGACTTATTCTTTCCTATCAAGGTCCACAGCCTTTGGGCTTGCTAGATGGGCTGTCCACAAAAACTGCTTTAGTTTCAAGGTAGAGGATGACCGTTGCTCATACCATCTGTCATTGATCCCCAGGATGATCGATAGTGATACTGTGACTGCAGTGTCATGGATTGGGTAGCAAAGTGATTACTTGGGAATTCTCTGATCCCAAGGGTGTTGGTGGGGGGGGGGGATAGCTACAAGGTTCATTACATTTCTTGGCGAGCTTGTTCGTCTGAAGGTTCCTCCTAGGTTTGCAGGAGCTATGCCCGAAGAACAGAATTGTAAGATATTCTACAGGAGTCGCCAAAGGAAAACCAATAAGTCGACCGTCGCCGGGAAAGGAAAAATGCGACGGTGAGGTTTGAGAACTATATGAAATAGGCCAATCCCCGTTACATTTTATATATGTTGCTCTGATTTTTTAACAGCTTAATTATTTCAGGAGAGCCACATAGCCCCGACCCTACCCGACCCGTCCAAATGATCCCCGGACGGGAATAATCTGCTAAAAAATGCACCCCGACCGGTTCGGTTCCGGTCCGGTCCGGGGATTCGGGGATTGGGGTGCCCACGCAGGGCTCTAATTTGTGACACCAACTAAGCATAGACCTAAGTTACGATAAAAATCGACCCTAGTACCTAAAACCCACAGAGTTCCACCCACTAAAATCTTTCTCCTAGATACTTTGACGTATACTAAAAGGGCCGCCAAAGAAAGAAATGGCCTTTTATTCCTCAACTGTGTATTTTCTTGAAAGGAATTGATCACATCATAATAAAAACACAAATAGCAATGGTTGACCAATGGACCTTATTTAGTCTGGGGGTTTACTGCGGTAAGGGCGGCCAAGAAAGAAAATTCCAAATTTAGGACGTCGACATTGGTTCACACGTAAACCCAAAATCTGATATATGTTATATATTTTACTAAACATTTTCTGTCTTATTTAATAATGACGGACGAGGTCGGATATCCCTAACGTCCCTTAAAGCAATAATGGCAGAAGAGCGCCCTCAATTTTCAAAAGTTGATATTTTGGCACAGTTTACGGTGGTAATTGTCTAGGAACCTTAACCTGCGAACGAGAATGCTAAGAAATGCGTATTTATCATAAATAAGCGATTTTGTAATTAGAATTGTTATCCCAGATTGGACTTAACGGCAGAGCTAGAATGCCGTTTATGTCCGTCCATAGTGCCATCTCGAGAAGATATCCTCTAACTTGACCTGCCCTGAACCATAAAAACAACAATGATGAGCTTAAACACGTACATTGGCGCGATTTTTCCCGTCTATTTCCAACACTTGGAAGGCCGTTCCAGCAGTCGTTGAATTATTATCGGGATCCCCGATAATAATATTCTAATTACAAATTCTTCTTCGTTTGTGACACACAGACACTTTCGAGCTTACCATTCACAGGAATACTTTACTAGCCAGTTACCAAATGCAACCGTGTACAAATCTCAATTTTTTGAAAAATTGGGGGCGCTCTTCAACAAATGTGTGCTAATATTGCTTAGCTGCATTACATGCACTAAAATCACTGAGCGGCGACCCCTGTTTTGGTTAGGGGAAAATTGCTCTTAGGTCTAACATGAAAAGTAACGCTACCTCACTTTTTTAATCGGTGATCGTCAATGTGAATTGTTCTAATAAGATAACGTTTAGTTGGGGATCCAGAAAAAAAAAAACGCGTCGCGTTTCATGGGTTTAAACTGTTTTTGGAATTGTTTTCGATTGGTAATCTGAAAGTTGAATTTTCTAGATAGATCTAGATAGATCGATGTCATAAGCTGTCAAACTTTCGTTGATGATTTTTGTCCAGATTAACATTGAAGACAAGAAGGTGGTTGGTGTGTCCTTCCGCACAAACGACGGAGACAGTATGTGAGTGTCCCCCTAAGGAGCCATACGTACAGCAGGAGGTGCCGTCAACTCTCCGCAGGTTGGTTTTTGCAGTTTCATGCTATTAAAATATATATTGTTTTACCCAATGTAAGAAGAAATATCATAATATCCCCGATGAGAATGCAACATGAAGATATGACCAACCCATTACAACCATATGGGCTAAACTTAAGCACACTTTAATTTGCTAGTCATAGTTCTTTCATCATCTCAAAAATCACTGCTTATATTTTGAGAATTCTGCAATGTAAAGAAGATTATAATCATTAACGTTTGCTATAACTGACTTCCAGGAAAAAAAAGCTTGGATTTACATCATCATTCGAAGTCCATTTTTGCACCGGTCTTCCCTAAGAAGACGCTCTCTTTGGCAGGTATCGTCTAACTGACGATAACAACCGTAATGTCGCCATCATCTTCCCATTTGGTGCCAGACCACGCGGTTTCGCCCATGCATGATTGGTCAGTTTCTCATTGCATTCGACAGGTTTTAATGTCAATTATTCTTGCATTGTAAGATCAATATCTTTAAAGGATTGTACAAGTAACAGGAATTATATTTAATTCTTTTTCTTCGAAGATTCTTATGCTCTCAGGTATTGGTCCCCAAAACCATCTTCCAGATGTTGGCATTAGTAAGTGCCGATCTTCCTGTCGGAAAGAATTTACAGGTAATGTTGAAGTAAAATCTGATTTTAATACTCGTATCTGAGTTTTTTATCACTAATACTACATCCTAAACACTAACCCCTTCCCCTAAACACTTATCACCCTAAAACCATCGCTAAAATCAAATATCTAATCCTAAATTCATAACCTTAAACCTAAGGCCAACCCCAACTCTACTCTCACCGTTTGTTAAAATCGTAATAATGATCCCTATACAAAATTCTGATAATCTTCTTCTTCTCCCTGATGCTGCTAATTCTGATAATGAATCCTTATGCTAAATTCAGAATAAACGACCAGGTTCGGAACAAATATCTCTGATTGTTTTGGAACATCGACTCTAAAAAAAACGCGCCTCCCGATAATCTCTTCCGTGTATTAACTACCCCGCTTCGTGCCCCATTCTTTTTTCTGGTGCCTGTTTCTATATACAATCGACATGGTTTAAACGGGCAAACACATGCCTGCCAGCAATTCTAAAGATATGTCTGGTATGTCTTGATCCCAATAAGTACATTCTCGTATTTTTGGATCTTAAACAAAACTGAAAACAAAACTGGTCTAGTATTCTGACAAACCGTAAGTTAGTGCAGATGGTGCATTTGACTAACTTACACATTAGTCAGTCCTGGACTAATTTGCTTGACTAGCATGTACATTAGTCAGTCTTGCTGGATTAAAAACCCTGCCTAGCTTGACTAGTCAGATGCAGCGTCAAATACAATCTTAGTCCATAGTGAAGTTTTGCTTGACTAACATGTCAAGCACCATTTTTAATAATACAGTTGCAACTTGCGTGTATACTAGTAAGGCGTGCTTGACTAAACAGCTTGACTGGAAGCATACTTTATTTCTCATTAATATAGGATCACATGTCTCTTCAAGTCAAAGTATCAGTGAAGTCTGGGACGGAAGTTAACACAGGAGAAAATGTAAGGTTTGAAAAAGTATTTTTGTAGAAACAAATAATAATAAGAGAGAGAAAGGAGAACAGAGGGAGAGAGGAAGATATCAGGAGGAGGAGGAGGGAGAAAGAGAGGGGAGAGGAGGAGGAGGGAGATAGGGAGATAGGGAGAGGATGGCGATATATTTGTACATGCGATTTGAGGAGAGATCCGCCAATGCCTGAAGCAAATGCAAGACTCAGAAGAGCTAATTCATTTCAGTGTTTTTGTAATAATAATAGTCAGTTTTTATATAGCGCTTTATCTCCGTAAACAGTCTCAAAGCGCTGTTGTTTATTGTTATTACGCCGTCATCAGGAAATCGTCACAATCATTTCGCTTCATCTAGGCGACTGCTGGCCAAGCGTATATTCCTATCAGCACTTTAGATTGTAATATTTCCCATAACATGACAGCTCCCCATATTTCGCTTGGGTCGGCAAGGAAATTTAGATTAATTATCTTGCCCAGAGACACAATTACGTTGACTGCAGCGGGGCTCGAACTCACCATTTACAATGATCTTAGGATCACAAGTTCTGCACTTAGCTAGTAGCTAGTTATCTTACCACTTCATATAGTTGTTTTTATACTACATTATTTTTCAATATTCTTAGTTTGCGGCAGGGACAAATGGTGTTGAAGCCACAGCATTCTTCAAAACAGGATTAGAAAATGTGAGTGTAATATTGATAAACTTCTCTTATTACACAGGTAATTTAATAACTTAAATGCACAGCTTTGAAATTTGTATCTTACGAATATACTATGTCGTTTAAATTTTACCCTCAAGTATAACTTTAGATTGAAATGGTCCCTTATTTTACATTTTGTTATATGTTAAATTATCTTGAAATATTTGTACTCTTTCATACCAACATCACAGCCTAATAAAGGAGCACCAGATATGCAAATACATTTCCTTGGTGAATTCTACCCATTTGGACCCGATGCACCCAACATACATGTATACAAGGACCCAAAGTATGTATTTCATATTGACACTTAGATTTCACGTTTATTGTAAATTTAAAAGACGTCATAGATAAGTCATAATTTTCATGATGTAGAAGAAGCTGGCACTTTGGTAGACTTGCAAAAAAGTAGCTAGTTTAATGGCTGAGGTAAGCTTCAGAAACTATACCTAAAATGAGAATAACTTATAAAAGACCTTTCTTCGAATAATTGGAGGCAGCAGCTTAAACAGCCCCATATCGCAACATTCAAACACGCTATACGAAACACACACCGGATGGGAAGTGCAAGCTTTCATGGTTCCTTTGCCCATTTCAAATGAACCATGAAGAAAGTGGTATTCAGGTTTTAATCAATATCTGTTAATTAAATCACAAATTGAAATCCCGAATTAAATCCAGCATGTGTTCCCACTGAGATTCGAACCGAGGACCCTTTGCTCCACTGCTAACCGATAGACCACGGCACTTTCGCATCTTTCAACAACAAAAATCATCTTCGTAACTGGAACATTATTTTTTAATTTCAAATTTAGCTTTCTGATGTTTGATTGTTCTGATTGTAATAAGCGGTACCCAGTTATTAAAACAAAATAACTATTGTTATATAAACCTAGATTCTTCCCTCTTATGAGTTACAACACGACCAAAGAAGAACGCATGCGCAAAGAAGGGTTTACTTTTTACTCAACTTTGCTGCATCCGAAGAGTGTTGGGGAAGTGAGATTAAGGAGTAGTGATCCCTTCGCTCCACCGATTGTCGATCCGCACTACCTGGAAGACCCATACGACGTAAAAGCGTTATTCAGGTAAATCTTTTAACATGTTTAAGGTTTCAATAATGTGTTCGTGCTTCATAAAATGGCACATGGCAATTGTCTTGTTTAATCGTAGACAATAAGTACCAAAATAGTTATAAGTACAACCCACGGTATGAATGCCGAATGTATAGCCATTTGCATTAACACTATGACCTCTGTCTCGGACTGAAGGCAATCCAATTCCTGTTGCTGAATCCGTTGTGTGATAAACAATGATTAATTTGTAACTTGATAGACAATTAGCTTATCCCGTCAGCGGGAAAAATATTTCCGACGATGAAATGAGTGTATGGAAATTATCTTGGAATTATCTGTGGCAATAAACATGGTTAGGTTTTTTGATATATATATATATCTATTATAATATATATATATATTATATATATATATCTATATAATATATATATTATATTATATATATACTATATATATATAAACCGATGCTAATCCATGCCATAGATGTTTAGAGTAAGAAAATGTACAGTTGTTCAATTCTGCACACGTACTGTTATTCTGCGGCTATTTATCTTTTAACGTATTTTATTCGTGCTCCGTTTAAGAGGGACTTTCGGAGAGAAAAAATGAGAAGGTTCATCTTAGATAAGGTGTATTGGACCAAACCCAAAAGACTGAGCATCAAAGTATCGGGTTGTGAAATGGGTTGTGAAGAAATAAACATAACCTGGGGACGAAATAGATCAATAATTATGGCAGCTAGGTCGTATCGTGTTTTGCTGGTTCTCAAAGAGTACGACTCACAACTTCAAAAATAAATCAGACTGGGGACAAAACAGATCGATATGGCACTGAGTGTTTATACACGATACCTAAGATTACAACAAAAATGTTTATTCTTCACAACCCGATATCATTTGATGCTTAGTCTTTCTGGTTTGGTCCATTACCGCATATTTAATATGAACCTTCTTATTTTTTTCTCCAGAGTCCCTCTTTAATCCAATTGGTTGTCTTGAGAAAGATACAAGCCCTTCCATATTTGGTTAATGCCACCGATGCAATACCGATATTTTTCGACTCTTTCCATCAATCTCTACTATTGTTGGGAAATTTCGTTGAGGTATACCTGAGTGAACTTTTGATGCACACAGTAACTTCAGCACCAATTGGGACGATATATCACACGTTATAAAAAAAACATTATTTATCATAAAACTCGTCTTATTTTAACAGGGAAATTAGCTCTTCTTGCCCAGAAAATTATGAAACAAAGGAAATGGCGCCATTTGAGTAGGTATATCAATAATGGTAATATTACAAAATACATTCTTTCATGCAAAAAGTATAAAAACAGGCGTTTGTTCAAGTAAAGAAAAGTTAAATGTCATTTTATATAACCTTCATAACCTTTTTGTTATAATAATAATTAATACCCGACATGTGTAAAGCGCCTTTTCCGAAGGATTCAAAGCGTGTTGCTATTTTTATTATTACGCTGCATCAGGAACAATCATTTCGCTTCATCTAGGCCGGCAGCTGGCCAAGCGCACATCCCTATCAGCACTTAGATTGTATATTCCCAACTAAACAAATCCCCATATTTGCTGGGTGACGAGGGACACCAAACACGTTGACTACAGCGGTGCTCGAACTTACGATTTACAATGGTTTTATGATCATGATCCCGTTTATATCCGCTGCACCGCACGTGCTCTCACTTGTTCAATCCATTGCAATGTACTCTGATGTTGGGTAGGGCGAAAATACGCCTATAAGGCCAAGAAAATAATTTGTTTGATTGCCCTTTCAACTCCAAAAAATTTTGGGTCGGTTAGGTCTCTTGATTTAAAAAAAAAAAATTTTAAGGAAGAAGAATATTTCTAGTAAGATATGCAAAGCCGGGTTTTTGTACATGTTAGGCCTATGTCTGTACTGTAAGCTTATACTGTAGCTTCAATCGTGAATGGCACGAATTGTTTTCATTCATTCTCATGCAACATTGTGCCAGAGCCCATACGACAGATTTCACTTATGGAACAAACTGCAGAATCACAAACAACTCCTTAAATGTCTGCGAAATGTCATAGAAGTAAATTTCCCAAGACAAGCGTAACATACGAAACAGCTTACACGCCGCCATGTTGTTGTTTTTGAAACTCTTACTCTACCGACCAGTTTTCATACCGAATGTATTTAGCTGAATTACGTAAACCTCCAACAGTCACAACATTTTCTTCAATATTTTCTATTTGTAACCTAATAACAAGATTCTATTTCTTATTTTTGTAAAATCAAATTTGATTTTAATTATTTCGATGTATATAATTGTATATTTTGTACATTTTTTACAGGTTGTTTTTTGAACTGTATGTGCACGAACCGTCATTGAACCCGTTTGGCTATTTATAGCTAGAGCAATCGGGCGATCGCCTAGTTGTGTGACTACGACGAATTCGGCGATATTTCTTCCATAAAAATCAATAAATCGCACACCCCAATTTGGTTAAAACTTCAGATTATAGTAAATAAAATAAATAAATTCGGATATATAGCGCTTTTCACATGTATCAAAGCGCTTTACATTTATTCCGCTGCCACTAGAATATGTCACTGCCTTACAAATGCCTCAAGGCATACTCATACCTTGGGCGGGCGCGCATGGACAATATCCTAACAGCTCCCCATTTAGCACCTGGGCGGAGAGAGGCAGCGAGTAAAGTGCCTTGCCCAGTGCACCCACATTGGCATCAGTGGGACTCGAACCCGGACCTTTGGTCAGAGGCAGTCGTTGTATCCCCTGGACCATGTGCATATAATTCACCTTTTAATATCAGTAATGATTTTCATTAAATCCAGTTCATAGTGCATAAATCGTACCAAAAGCGCTGGATACTTCCAATACATTCTGGATGGGCATCGCCATATTTGGCTGTTACTAGCACATGTGGCGCACCATTTAGGCCTTACTGCGCACTTGCAAAAGCCGCCGCTTACATTTCAGATTATACGCCCCGCGATCCATATTCTCCTGTCATTTTTTTTATGGAAAGTTACTGTTTTTTTTAAAACCCTTGTATCCTAAAAGACGAGGCTTGGGGCTATAATGTGGACAACCAAATTGTATGCAAATCTAATCATCACTCATTTTGGCCTCTATATTTCAAGATGGCAAATGGGGAATTTCCCTTCCCTGAGCTGATGGAGTGATTTTCTGGGATGTGTGTATCCAAAAGTGATTTTCTTTTCTAAAAATCCCAATTTAAACTGATCTGTAACCAAAAAGTCCCCGATACTTGACCCGCCCCCCCTGGAATGTACAGTGTTAGACGTATTCAGACACAAACTCCTGAATTCGGCTGCTGAAGGGGTATATAACAGGTTTTAATAGTTATTGAACACCTTTTCAGAAAAAGTAAGTGATTTATGTCCATAAAACCCTATCAAAATTGAGATTTTCCACTCTCAAAAAAAAACGCGACTCGGATTTTTTCGATTTTTTGGGTCTGTCGGGAAAGGGCAATCAAACAATTTTTTTTTTCTTGGCCTAATGATGGCAAGAACATATTGGTAGATGCAAGTTATAAATGAAATCACAATCTCCAGCACATTTCAATACCTGAAGAAAATAGTTTTTGGTACATTTCCTTTAATAATGTTTTAATGACAAGTTTGGATTTCTTGCAGGTGTAACATCAATAGTTTGAAAATGCCAGAAGAGAAGAGTGACGAATGGTCGGACAAGAATCTGGAGGAAGTTGTTCGTCATTATGCCTGGACCTTGTACCATCCCACGGGAACTTGTAAGATGGGAGCCGCAAGTGACCCTACTTCCGTAGTAGATCCTCAGTTAAGGTAAACAACAAATCAAGAAAAAGAATTTCAAAAAGAAAATCCACACACACACACACACACAACACACACACACACACCACACACACACACACCCACACCACACAGCAAGCAAACAACCAAACCAACTAAACAACATCAATAATTTACATAAACAAAATAACTTCAATGGTATAGGTCATATGGCAGATTGAGCGATATTCATTGTTATTTAAAAATGTAATACAACATCGAATAAGATGATCCTTTAGATTTTTTTAGATTAACCCTAACTGCCTTTTGGTTTCTAGCCTATCTCCAGAGAGGAAGGAAAGGGGTAAAGGGATAGAAACTAAAGAAACCTGAAGGGCCCTGGCGGGATTCGAACCCGGGACCTCCGGCCCACCATTCCATATGACCAGGCATGGCAAACCACAAGGGAGTCGCTGGCCCGGTCAGCGATTTCGTGCCCATATGAGTGTTGGTGCGATGACGTCATCGCATCTTTTTGGACTTAGTGCATTTTCCCCACTCAGCTCATTGAGTTATATTGGTGTTTGAGGGTTTAAGGGTTAATGCCCATTCTGCCAAGTTTGTCACGAAAAGTGACGAATGTTAAAAAGTAGCTTCAGACTCAACTCTGCTGAAAAGGTGACGTTCCTCAAGTACAGTGATTCGATAGTATAGTCCGCCGCCTGAAGCCGTCATTTTCCTATGGACGAATCCGACCAGCCAAGTGATGGTCAGAATTGATCCGCCATTACTGGGGGGCCTCCAACCCAAAACCTACCCAAATCTTTTGTACGTCTGTACCACGCGTGATTAAGTATAATTCAAAAGCTACACTTAATCTGCACATTTGGGTGAATTCAAGCAGCATGCACCCCAGCTATGGCTGCCAGTGAGGTGTTGGAATGTGCGAAATCGGATTCGTGTATACTTGATGGTTTGCTAATCCGAATATATATTCTACCAAACACAATTGCATAGTTACTGGTGCAATTTTATCATTAATCTAGGGTGCTGGGAATCAAAGGCCTTCGTGTAATCGACGCATCAATCATGCCGAACGTCACATCTGGAAATACCAACGCACCCTCAATCATGATTGGAGAAAAAGGAGCCGATCTGATAAAGAATGGCGATGGCCTGTGAGTGGCTGCACGAGTACTGCGAAAAAAAAAAAAAAAAAAAATCCTTTAGATTTTTTAGATTAATGCCCATTCTGCCAAGTTTGTCACGAAAAGTGACGAATGTTAAAAAGTAGCTTCAGACTCAACTCTGCTGAAAAGGTGACGTTCCTCAAGTACAGTGATTCGATAGTATAGTCCGCCGCCTGAAGCCGTTATTTTCCTGTACTTGATGGTTTGCTAATCCGAATATATATTCTACCAAACACAATTGCATAGTTACTGGTGCAATTTTATCATTAATCTAGGGTGCTGGGAATCAAAGGCCTTCGTGTAATCGACGCATCAATCATGCCGAACGTCACATCTGGAAATACCAACGCACCCTCAATCATGATTGGAGAAAAAGGAGCCGATCTGATAAAGAATGGCGATGGCCTGTGAGTGGCTGCACGAGTACTGCGGATGACGACATTAAAATGCCATTTTTTTCAAGATGCCCAGTGGTTTTAAATTACGTCACTCCTCTTAACTCTAATTTTAAGAACGCATGCCTAGTTCGAGAGGACAAATCTAGATTGCAAACACAAACAACACAGCTGAGTGAGAGGAAAATTAAAAAAAACACACAATTTTATCATTTAGTTTCATTCCTAAAAGTGAATGAACATATACTGTGGCTTTCAAACAAGATATAATAAACAGTGCCATAGCAAGGATTTTGGAGACCGGGGGGGGGGGGGGGTGAATGTACCGATACGTGTAATGTACCCACAAAACAATTTTTTAGCGTCCCACCGAAAATCTGAAGGGGGGTGTGCTGGCGACAACAATCATATCCAACAGCTTAGTCCATGTCTTAACCACTTCCTATAAGGCTCTACCGGCTGTAATTAATGCGCCACACCTAAAACAACAGCTTCTAACCACAATGTACCGACGGACGTAATGTACCGACGGAATACAGTTGTCGGGGGCACAGGCACCCTGCCCTCCTCTGGCTACGCCTCTGGTAATAAAATCAATTGCTCAAATAATATAGTGTTCTAATTTTTTCTAAAGTTAACTTAATATTTGTATTCAGGTATTTTTTTATTTTATTGTGTCTTTTCATTCTCAATTCTCGTAGTATGCTGGAAGATTCAAAAAGTAACAATTAGGTGTTTTAGAGTGGATATTTTTATCTCTAAAGAAAGCCATATTAGAAGTAAGTTATCCACCACTGTAATAACAACGAGTACACTCTAAATGTCCATGACCGCTGCAGATCCTCCAGTATGTAAATCCAGACTGGGTTACTAATGATAAAATCAATAGAGATTGCCATCCATGTTTGCTTGTTTTGAATAGACACTCGTGCTGCGCCGAAATACCGGGCTCTGCCGAAACGCCCGGTGTTTCGGCGGCAGATAACTTTGCCGTATGGCAGGGGATCTGCCGAAACACCGGCGTTTGGGCAATTAGTCATTGCCGAAAATGCGGGCTAAACCCTAAATGAGTTGGTACGCCCTATCCCTAAAACTAATCCCTAACCCAACCTTAACCACTAACCCTAATCTTAACCCTCTAGGCTATAACACCAACCCTAACACTAACCCTAACCCGTGTTGTAACCCTAATCAATAAAGGGGACCTTTACAATGCATGTAACCTATACATTACTTCCGAATTCGGCTACCTTGCTAAACGGACACGGGTACTCAATCATAGGGCCTATGTGTGTGCTTTAGGCTTTATAAGATCGTATTAGATCGTATTCACGTCTACTATGCTTGTTCTAAAATGCCCAAAACCTGATTTTCAATGAGTTTTCTTGTATTATGGTCCAGAAAATCACCGTTAATGCCTCAGTAAACATCAACAGCACGTTCTTTTCTATTTCCCTTCTCTGCCATAAGCCATATGCCCCGGTACTTCGGCAGTTCCGAGGGAGGGGAATTCGGCAGCCGGGTTTTTCGGCACAACACTCGATGTTTCTATTTTCAGTGTGATTTTTGTATTCGAGGACACAAAAAGTTAAGGATAAGGCCAAGGGAAAAAAAGTTTTTCTGAGAAGACCGCGCGCATTTTGTTTAAAATTGGGCTTTCAGCGCATTATTTTTTTTTAGGTTTTTGTTCACTTGAAATTTGTTTGGAAAAATTTTCAGAAAAAAAATCGAAAAAAGTGGATAAAAAATGAAATAAAAAAATTGAACAAAATCCCGCATTTCGCATATTTCTAAAAAAGCGCATTTCGCATTTGCATTTTTCGCATATCTTCTGACACAAACCTTTTTTTGCCTAACAAGCTTTTGTCATCGCTATTTACTGTTGTTTACCTATTTTATTTGCTTATCATAATAACATCTTGAAGATAGAATAGAAAGTGTTGGAGTTTCATAGCATCAAATGAATATCAACTCTATTATCTTATCTTATTTAATGGAACTGAACAAAGTGATAATCACGAATGATTTTATTGGCCTTTCGCACATATTTTTGGATTTATTAAGCTGTAAATTTCACGATATGACACACTTGTATCCTAATACAACTTTAAGTGTTAGTTCTTTGTTTACCATGATCATTTGGTCAAATATCATAGATTTCCCTTTTTTCATTCCTGCAAGGAAAAGGTCAGGGGAAAGAGACGAGACATGTTTAACTCTATATTGTTCTCCCATTAAAAAAAACAGAACTAAAGAATTTGGAGCCATTGTGCCATTGGATGTAAGTTTATCTAAAAGGTCTTGGAATGATACAACTTTAATTAATGTTCAATCAGTTTTCTATACCCCAATTTGAAAGGTCAAATCATTTAGGCTTATCGATATATATGCATAATCTTTGCATGATGCAAACCAGACTCCCAGCGCGAAGTCGCTCAGAATCAGAAATGCGCTAGTCTTTATGACAAAATAAATAAGCATTAACTGGAGAAAGTGCTCAGATTTCATTCATCGAAGTTTATCACATCATTATTAAAGCTGTCTTATTAGTATTATTTTTTTAAATCAGATTTTGGATACCCGAGACATTTTGACATTTATCATAGTGATAAAGACCACTTGACCAGTGAAGCCAATACCCGCACCAGCCAGCCATATCTAATCTTCAATCGCAGAGGTCATTTCGTGTTCACCAAGCATGTTCATGATGCCATTCTTTAGGAATTAGCGTTGTTATAGTTTTTGCGTTCATTAATATAACGGCATTACGATATTTACTGTGTGGCTGTGATTTTTAATATTTGAAAGTAAATCAAGTGATGGAAATGGAGTAGGATTCTGACCGTGCTTCATAACCAAGATACGGGTTAAATGTACAAGATCTATCATGCTAAGCGCCCCAAACGTTTCAAATGGACCCGGGGGGAGGGGCACTCCATTTGACACCGACGAGTATTAAGGCGTTAAGACCGCATTTTTCAGTATCTGTGTCACCAAACCCCATATTTTTTTTTGAATTTCACCCAAGACCCAATGGCCCCGTAGTCCAGAGTTTGTTAGCGCGATTGTAAGCTAAGTAACCGTGTTAAGCTTTGATATAATGTATCTCTTAAGTAAAATGGTAATTCCAAAGGAGTTAAAATTAAACGCAATATTAACTCAGCTATTTTAAACTTAGGTACGGGGCTAGTTTAGAGTGTTTTATATCATTGGGCCACAACAAAAAGAACGAAGTCTAACTCTGGTCTGTTCAATTAACTTAGATTCTGGTTTTTTATTAATTTTTGCAAAAAATACGCACTTTCGAAATAAATCACGAAAAGAAAGTTGTTTGGATATCTTTGGACCTAAGCTTTTTAACATGTAAAAGTGAAGGCAAAATTTTAACCCTTCAAATCTATTGAAATCTGGGTATTTCACCTCGTTTTTGAAAAGGAGCGCGATAAGATTTGTACCATTATAATTACGTTTCGTGGAAGGTTCCATTGACTCACTTTGTAGTGTTGTAAAAGTTGTTGGAGTGAATCACTATCAATATTGTCCGCCACCTGGTATGAAATGAGAATGCCAACTTGGTTCAACAGGATCAAATCCGAACCGTTATTATTTGCACTGAATTTTTGCAATACCAAAGAGTGATATCAAGGCGTCAAACTGCATTAACTTGAATGGACGCCATTACAGGGATGCTGTTGATTCTTTTGTTCAGAACCAATGAATAAAACACAGGAACCTCTATAAAAGAATCGGTAATTTCAACGCTGCATTTACATTACGCTCATGCATTAATGCACGTGTAAACACCT
>JAMKCH010025120.1:0-19290 GCA_023653785.1 Ophioderma brevispina | reverse complement strand
CTTTAATTTATTGTGCGTATGCACTATTGGGCTTGGCCTGCTTTCTGTGAACTATTATATAAATAATAAAAACTAAGCTTGTGTTTAAGGAAATGTGAAAAACATGAATGAATAAAACTTGTTGCCTTGTCAAAATTATCATCTGTAAATGATCTTGTATCCAAAGCCTTGTTTGCCCTTGTCAAAAATAGCATGAGGAATTTGGGTTATAATTTTAAAAAAAAAAAAAAAAAAAAAAAAAAAATCACAAAATTTGTTTAAAGGATCGCGTAAGGAAATTATCTAGTCTGAAGAGAGATAGAGAGAGAAATTTGTTTCTGAAGCAGAAAAAAAGTGAGCAACCTCCGGGGTATATTGAATCATCCAGGCCCACTGAGAGATTTAGACCCAGGATAAACTTGTGTAATTTGTTGTTCTTATAACAACACACAAGGATGAATTTATATTGAAAGTGGGACAATTTTTCAAAGTACATTTCTATCTGCCACATTATTATTGCCCCTAGCAATGGTTTATGGTATTCAGTGTTTATATTGGCTATTTGAGACTACTTTTACACAACCACTTTGCGGTAATTTAGCTGAAATATCAAGAATTGGGTTTGTGAATTGAGTTTGTGAAATGGGACTAGGGTGTTTTGTTTTGGAGTAAATGAAGCAAATATAGTCCGATATGTTCAAAATATCCTGCATATTATGCTTCTATATGTTCTATACAGAGAAAAATACAATCAATACCCATATTTCACCAAGATTGTTTTCCTTAATTATTTTATTAAAACAATCATACCCATCAGGAAAATGGAACACTCGGTGAAACAATGGACAAAGGTAAGATCTTTCTCATTGCATATTTTCCCTGCAGTAAGGGACAACGTTAAGCGTGGTCTCATCAATTGCTGCGTGGATTAATTGTTCTTTTGCCTGGAACATGAACGTTAAAAAAAACATTCTTAATCATCTACAGTGGCTGCCGAGGCAGTCCATCCAGAGGGGGCAAAATTCCCACGTTGTCCCGCCAGAGGGGCAAATTCCCCAATTAGTCCCACCATAGGGGTAACAATTTAATGAGTTTGTCTGATATTTTGCTCCCATTTAAGTCTGAACTCGAAGTGAAGATGCAAAAAAAATTGCCAAATTTACATTAATTTTGCCCAAATTTAGGCTGGAAATTGGTTGAAATTTTCCCAAGATGGATGGAATGCCTTATTTTGGTCCACATCGTTCCACTTTTTAGAGCCACAGGTCGGTACACCACTGATCATCCATTACACAAGCAATAAATCAAGACTTATTCATCAAAGGTGTTTGAAGTCTCGTTATTAATGACAAAACCATAATAAATAAAACAAAAAATATTTCACTGGCGTAACACCTTTTTTTTTTTTTTTTGACACTTATTTGGACTATATTCCTGTGTAAATTTTTTTCCGAATTTCATTGCGGCAAGTATTATCTTTTCGTTTAAAACCCACACGCCCTCTCTTGTTTTTTACCATGCCTCTCTGTGGAGAATTGGCATATGAGGCACTATAACTATATGGCAAGATTCCTGCAATGGATTTTTTCTGATTTTTGAACATATAATATAGCTATTGCAATGTCCCTACTTATAACAGTTGTCAAAACTGTGTGTCGCCACTGCTTAAATTTGCTCTAATAAAAGAGAGATTTGCATGGGGTCAAACAGCTGTGATTTACAGATAACCTGCATCAAATGGCATCAAAGATTGGTAAATTTTTTCCAAGTTTTTCCTATTGCGCACCACCCTTGTAAGAAGGTCTGTGAAGATTACTGCCATTTTTTTTTTTTCATCACTGTGTTTGATGATTTTGAATATCATGGGCAAGTCCCCCGGTGGGGGGGGGGGGCACTGTATTCCAAGGTAGAATGATCTTGAACAAAAAACTCGTAAAAAGGTCTCTTTTTTACACAGGCGATGTAACGCGCGTACATTGATTAGGAATTGTCCAAACAGCAAAATGTGGAACAAAGGTATGTTTTTTTTGTACCCTGAAATGGTGACGTACGCCGAGATCAAAACTCATCAAAAATGTATTTGGAAGTAACGCACCATGAGAAAAGCCAGAAAATAAGGGTATATTAATCAACAGAATGCATTGAATTACTTTTTTACTGACAAAAAGACTTTTTATGTTAGCAAAACAGACAAAAATGCTTGTTTAGGGTAATGTTTTTTTTTCGTCGTTGAAATACTTGTTTCGGGTGCATTTCGGAAGTCCAAGTGTTCACCACGCATCACATCACCTTTGAATCAACTGCCCCCCCCCCCCCCCCCCCCCCCCGGCGAAAGTCCATACAGATGTCAATTGTTGAATATTTGCCAGATTAAAAGAACCAAAAAACATCATCGCGCCTCTTTTGTCAAGGAAAGCTTTGCGAGTTTCTGAGACAGGTCAAGCCGCAGGCAAGACACGTCAGAAACTAGCAAGTAAACACAACCCAAGAACTGTGAATGGCCTATCTCTTGCCCTTTATTCTACAAAAAGCATACCAGTGTGGTCTCTTTCGGTGTGATAGTCCAGTTCCGCTATTTTTAAGTCCAGTCGACATGAAATGAGACTATTTATTTCATGGCTGCTACCTAGCCTCCTCATAATTGTCAAACAGATGTTCCACCGGCAAAGAGTTTCAACATTTCAACTCCATTGGATGCATGTGACCAGCAATGACCAATGAGTGAATAGGTCCTCCAAGGTCAACAGAGTCAACTGTGTAACGTCCCTGCTGCTATTTGTTGGGTGTCCAAGCAACTCTAGCCACACCCACACATATAGTGTTCTCTGTGTATGCTGGAAAACCATGTGGCAAATGGTTTATATATATAAGGCCAGAAAAAAAAAACAAGTTTTTTTGTTTAAAATTGATTCTTTTAGAGCCATTTCCTTTGTTTGCTCACTTGAAAGATGTTTTTTTTCAAAGATTTTTGGAAAAAAATGAAAATTTTGGGTCCACAAATGCAATTAAAAAAAATTCCCTATAAAAATGATCTAATTAAATATATTTTCTAAAAAAAAAAAAAATGCATTCGCATTTTTCACATTCTTCTGAGACAAACTTGTTTTTTTTTGTCTAACCTAAGATTTCATTTTATATCCAATCGAGCAAAAATTTAATGAGAACTTTCAGTACGTATCTTTTTTCTAGTTAATATTCATTGTAGTTGCAAGCAATATGCCCAGAATTTTCCCACTTTAACATGATTGTATATGTGATTACATGACATATGATCTTATGCACTTTACTACACTCAAATACATAAAAACTAAATGCAAGTATTTATATAGCGCTATTATATCATTAAGTCTCAAAGTGCTTTAACATTTATTTTCGCTGTCACTTGGATAAATTACATTTTGGCCATATTGACAATTCGGCATCCAATTATAACAGCGCCAGTATGACTACCTCTAACAGCTCCCTATTTACACCTGTGTGAAGTGAGACACGCAGATAAAGCGTCTTGCCCAAGGACACCACACGTCGAACCACAACCTCATGGCTCATGAGTCCTGCCTTGTTTCCACTAGCCACACATGCTCTCTATTTCAATACCATTCCAAAGATACAACTTTGAATTAAATTGGTCCAGTGTAGTTCATTTATCTCTGATAGTGGCTTTGCTTTATTTACTTTTCCATGGACTAGATTTAGAGAAACTGGCAACAATAGGACAGTGACTAGATTTCACCCTATTCTATCTGACTGTGAAATGTGTGACAGATCATCAGTTTGCTGTCTCCTAGCCGTAGTGTCATGGTATACTGTTTCAATTGTTTTCTTTTTCACAAATAAGGGAAAAAGGTTTTATTAATCAGAAACCCATGCTTACAACTATGTGAAAACGACTTCTTAAATAAAATACAAAAATACTGGTGATTTAACATGCCTTTGTCAATAGACCAACAGCATACTTCAACAATTATTACTCTTCCTCCCACAGAATCCTGTCCTTCTTGTTCTACAGACTATTTTGACTCACCCTTTCTTTTTTCATTTTCTTAAGTTTTGGTGTCAGGCCTTGATTGTCAGCATACTGTCTTTGACAGATTCGATGTCTGGTATCAAAATACAAACAACCGCTTTGGGCCTTTTTGTATAATATTGGCCACAACATTCAAAATGCCGTATGCACATGTGGTTCCAGTGGTTAGGACGGCCGACTCATGATCTGAAAGTTGTGGGTTCGAGCCACGCTGTGGCTAATGTGTTGTGCACTTGGGCAGGCACTTACCTCACTTGCTTCGTAGACCCAAGCGCGATATCTCGGGTAGCGTTCGGGGGAATATTACAATCTAAGTGCTGATAGGATGTGCGCTTGGCGGCTAGCTCGACCCTAGGTGAGCGAAATGATGGTGACGATTTCTGATGGCAGCGGAATAATAATTGGCAACAGCGCTTTGACTACTTGTGTAAAAGGGTTGCTAATAATCTCATTATTATTATTATTATGCAAGAATTGGGACTCACTAGGATTTGAAATTACCACATTCAGAACAGATTCTTTTAAAGGGCTATGGCCCCATTTAAGTCTAAACACCTTTTTCATCTTGATAGGCTGGCCTTCACTCCAAAAAAAACACCATCTGTAAGTTTTGCGCCGATATTTCAACCGTTGTTAAGTGAGACTAAAAAGGTGATTTGTAATCCCCATAGAGTTCGTGTATACATTAATTTGGTCGACCAAAATGGGCATATTTTCGTTCATAACATCCAACCAAAACATCCTTTAGCCCTAAGATTTAACAGGGTGAATGAGGAAAAATAGTAGTTTCTTCCGACAACAAAATGTTGACCAACCAGTAAAATCTATGGTCCATGGGGAGAGGCTATTAGCGATCGGGACCATTGGACTCTATTTATTTTTGATCATGGATAGTGTCAGTAATGCTGGTGGTAGCTGTAATTTCCATGGTCAAAGGTACAGGATTATAAAAGAACAAAATTAGATGGGACTTCACAAAAAAATGGTCAAACATTCTAGATGATGATGTGACAAAACTCACCTAATTTTTTCTTCACCATCCTCTCTTTTTTCTGTATAATTTCAATCAGTTGGAAAGCTTGGTTGACCATCCATATAGGTGGAGGGCTCATAAATTGCGACCTCTGGAAAAATAAGATGACATGGATTAAACCCAACCAGGTCCGTAACTGGAGGGGGTAGACACCCCTCCCAAATTTCAAAAGGCCTAAAAACAAAACCTAAAACGTGCTGAAAAGGGCCAAAAAATGTGATTTTGCAAGCGGAGAGAGGCCAAAGATTAGGGGGTTTTATGCTATGTTGTCCAAAGGTCCACTTTTGCGAAATTTGTCCACCCTCCCCCCCTTTTGGGGAGGGGCGAATTTGGAGGGACAAAGTCCACTTTTGAAAAAATTTGCCCCTTCCCTAAAAAAAATCCTGGTTACAAGCCGAAAACCAACCACTCAGAGACTCACAAATCCACATGAACTGCCAAACTTGTGCAATAAATGGGGAATGGCCCCGATTTAAAGGGATAAGCAGCGTCATGCGGAGAGAAATTAAAAAAAATATGGAAGGAAAATCTAACTACCCGACTTCCCGGATTTTTAAATCGATCAGTCCATTGTTTACTAGGCGCCTTCGATTGGCCCACGCAGCGCGTATGAATAGCGCGTTGGCGCGATACGCGCTTTGTACCGTGTGATATAGTCCAATTTTTAATCCACACGGCAAAGAACCATGACAATGATAAGATTTTACCCAACGAACTACCCTGACTTACCACGTCTTTTAAATCCAATCAGTCCGTTGTTTACTAGGACGGCATTCGATTGGCCCAAGCAGTGGGCGTATGCATAGTGCGTTGGCGTGTACGCACTGTACCGTTGATATCGTCCAATATCCACACGGCAAAGAAAACCAATGAATAATGCATAAACAATCTCAAGTGTTTTAAGAATGTGTATATGGTAAGTGATCAAAAATTTGCGTTCTGCCTTGTTAGGGATAACAAATAAATTTGATGAGTACAGGGGTCATCTGTTCAGGATAAAGGTCAAAAGGTTTGTCTAAAAAGGTAAGTGTTTCACAATTGTTTCCCTTTTTATGAAAAATTAAGTTATGTTAAAGATGAGTTGAATGTGACGTCAACGCGCGTAATGGACAAAGCACTGCCCGGAAGTATGCGTGAGCATGGGCAGGGCTTGTACTTTAAAATTTGCGATCCAATCAGGCATGATTAAGGCTATTGAATGCTTGTAACTGTATGGGCATATTTATTCGCCTCTAACAATCAGTAGACCAGGTTGTTCCTTGTGTTTGTAAACATTGATTTGTCACCTCATCTACTACAGGGTTTTTTAAATTTCAGTTTGGTTAATTTTATTCCATTTTTGTTGGGAAAACTGTTTTTTTCTGACAACCTTAAAAAATGTTCAAAATTGTCAAAATTGTGTAGCACTAGGTCGGCAATTCCTAAGGGCACAGGTTTCTGAGACAGACCAACCTGAAACAACCTGCTGGTTGGTCGAATGCCCAAGTTCCTTTAATCATGAGATTCACATGTCAATGAACTTTGACTGTAAGGATCGCAACTGTCAGATGTCATGTCTTCACAATTTAGTTGGCCTTAGTTTGAGCCTACGGGCTATCTTGCTAAAGTTGCCAGTGGCGTACGATTGCCAGTCGTTCCAGAGGGGGCAAAAATTTACACGTCGTCCCGGCCAGCCAAAGAGGGGGCAAAATTCATAAAGTCCCGGTGTTTTGCTCCAATGAGTTCTGAACTAACGAATGCGCACGTAGCGCGAGAAAATCGAATTCACTTTAATTTTTCCCAAACTTAGGCTGAAATTGAGCAAAATTCCCCGAAAAAGATGAACGAAAATGCTATTTTGGTCCATATCGTCCCGCTTTTTCGAAGCCAGAGGGGGCAATTGCCCCGCCCCCCGCTCGGTACGCCACGAAAGTTGCCCAGTTAATATTCTAAAAACTACAGGTGATATCGAGGCTGACAATCACAAAGACGTAACTCAGCAATGAAGAAATATTAAAGGATTTCTTTAAATTTGCTGTTCATAATTAAAAAGTAGTTCTGTGTTTACTAAAGTGTTTATAATGTTTGCTTACAGTCCCATATATGAGCTTTATGAGAGTTACCATTTTATAATTAATAATTTGCTAGTAGAAAATATAGAAATCACATTTCTCAAAAGCAGTATTACAGCAGAAATTAAAGAAATTTTACTATTTTCAGTGCTGAGTACGTCCTTCTTGATTGTCAACCCTGGAATGTAAAAAAATATGCCAAACCAACCCTCTCTCTTTGAACAGGTGGAGAACAAACATTTTTTGTTTTGCCTAATGAATCATTTCTGTACCCCTTTGTCAGGTGTATGGTCATTTCTGGCTCTCTTGCACCAAAATGGGAAGGATTTTTACAAAATGGTTCCATGTTTGATAAACATATGCCCACTTATTAAGATCAATGCCCATATTCACAAATATTCCTAGGATAAAGTCCGCGCTGGATCTTTTAACATTTTGTGGTTAGTCCATATTCAAAGGTGCAAAAGAGAGATTCACCTAACAGGTGTCCCTAAAATGTGAAAATGGACTTTGCAGTTTCTATCAAACAAGTATCCCATCTAAAAAGGGATGTAAGCTAAGAACTGTTTTCTTTATATAAAATTGTGAAGTTTCTAATTTCCTATAGGAGCAGATATAGAAAATTTAGCTATGTTTTAATTGAAATGATAAGCATAGGACAAATTGTCTTTGTGTTTTCATTGAAGTAAATTCTGTACCAAATAAAAGGTAGGGAATCTATTGAGTGTCTCAATCCATATATTAGAAAATATGGGATGACTTGAAATCTCTTGTTATAACTTTAAATAGAATATAAAAGAAGAATTTTACATGGGAAAGTTCTCACCTTGATGATTTTCCTGTACTTTTATTCACATTTTTAGCAGTAAAAATATAAGAAAGAACAAAATATAGAGGTTATTCTAGTAGGGCTTTTGTCCTGGACTAAGTAGTTAAACTGAAAAGACCGAGTTCTTTTGTGAAAGAACACAGGTACATTTTTCTATACATGCCTACAACAAGCTGGTAAAACTTACTTATGAGGTTTTCAATTGACTGTTCTTAACTTGAATGTTAATAAACACAGAGGATGCATTCCTTTTTCTCTAGTGGAAATGCGATTTGTATCATAGTAGTATCGGGTTTCCATGTGTCCGTCCAAAAAGAAAACTGGATTGCTCACCGTTAGTTGTAAACTGAAAATACAATTAGGTAATAGAATATTTAGAATAAAACCACATATAGCAACAGGTTTAAAATTTTTTCCGAGAGAAGCTCTTTTTTTAAGGTAGGACTCAGACATTTTGAAATATAATTTGTGGTATTAATAAAATATTCACCCCTAAGTGAAGATACAAGCAAAACTACCCAATTCCCATGTTTCAAACTTAAATTTTTGTTGTTTGATGGAGTAAGTCTTTTTTAGTGTAGTGTTTGTAATTTGACAGTTTATAATCACAAGTCTTATCACGGATTTTATTAAAAAAGTTTGTGATTTTTCTAGATGGTCGTACATAATTGATCTAGTGACAACAAAATGTGCTATGCCAATAAAAATATAACATGATATGGGTGTCATTCGCAGTCAATTGCTGGAAAGTCGGGATTCAATCTTATATTGTTTATCACTAGCAATGATTCAATGTTAGATGGTTATCCCTCTGTGTGCATAAAAATCATTATAAATTCACAACAATGTATGTAATGAGGAAAAAAGCTACTGTTTTTAAAAATGAGTTAGCTTAATTTACCCAAACGCATTAAAAGCGTCACAAAATATATTAACATTGGGACTTTTTCTATTGGAAAATCTGGTAAGCAATATTTGGAAGGTTCATTCAGCTTATTGTCATCCTGTGGCCATGGAATGAACGGCTAAGTAACAGGGGCGGATTTAGGGGGGCACCCTCGGCGCGCGCCCCCCTATTTGGCAGAGCAAAGGGCGGGCCGTGCCACACAGGGCGCCGGACGCATTGTAGATCTATAAAAAATGACATTGTATTTATCTCACGGGAGCTTAGTAGATTCGAAGAATGATGATTTAGGGCGTATTAGGGCGCCGTGGTGAGTGAGATATGTAATGTAGATAGTAGAATAATGCAATAATGACCTATTTGGCCCCCGCTTTTCAGAATTTTGACGTGACTGAAAACAAAAAAGTGGGGCCCCTCTATGAAAATCCTGGATCTCGCCCCTGTTGTACATGTTTGAAGACTGTGAGGGAAAATTTGACAAGAGAAAAATTAGGGAAAACTTTCAAAGTGGGAGGAAAATTTGGAACTATCCAACATCAATTGAGTCTGCTTCCAGGGGGAAATTATTAAAACAAAATCTGGCCCAGTGTAGGATAGCGAAGTAAGGTTTCTGTGAATACCTGTAAACAGTGGTATGGGGGGCACATACCACAGGTGCCAGCTTGAGGGGGAAGTAATCAAACAATTAAGCACCCCCAGATTGATTCCTCGCTCTCTCCAAATAGTGCTTATCAACATTTCCATACCCTTTGTGTGCATTTGAACATAATTGGTCATGATAAATACCAAACAAAATTCAACCGGATTATAACCAAATTATTTCCCAATTTATCTTCAGGAATCGGAGTGGGGGTTCATTCTCTATCTTTTCCCCGGGAGTTTCCGTAACCTGACCCACCTCACACACCAAATTCATAGGTGTGTCAGAAAAAAAGTGTGTCAGATGGGTCAGGTTACGGAAACTCTCCTTTCCCACGGGCACCATATCTATGCCAAAGACTTCAAAACCAATGCCAAGATATGAGTATTACACAGGTGTTTCCATAAGGTGACACCCTTCTTTCTGACACCCTTATGAATTCGGAAACCTTAATGGAATAAACCACATAAACCGTGTGGTTTATTCCGTTAAGGTTTCCGAATTCATAAGGGTGTCACCTTATGGAAACACCCGTATTACACCTACCTGTAGCCCACAGCAGCCTATAGCATTCATGATAGATGCATTATGGACCACTTTGTATTGTATACCCTGTTGATGGGCTCGGAGCACAAGATCTGTGTGAGTTGTAGCTCTGCAAATAAAAGAAAATATATTTCTTGAAAGGACTGGATGGCAATTTGAGTGAGAATTAAAGGTGTATGCTCCGATCGTCTTTGGGACCCCATGATTTACCCGGAAGTAGTAAGAATTAAAAAAAAAACGTTTTTTAATGGTTAACCATCAATATTAGCACATATTGAATAGGGCTTTGCAATCTTATACATTGCTTCTACCATCAAAACCGCAAGTTGTTTCCTATGGTACTTGATGTGGAGTATGTGCGAGTCAGGCCAGGCTCACCATATCAAGTAGGAACACAATAGACATAAATCAGAGCAAGCACTATTAAAAGTGTAGTAATTTGGTTATAGATTTTGGCTGGGCTAACAAAATGAGTACATACCCTAATTTGTTTGGCCATGCGCTGGGTACTGGTACATATTTAAGCATCCAGTAAGACTGACTAAAAGTGATCACTATACAAATGGTGTTAACAGTTTCAAAATGATCAACCTTTTAAAGAGATAACGGATATTTGAAAAATAGTGCACCTCAAGATTTTTCAATTGATGATATTTTTTGCATGGTTGTTTAAAGCGTTTATACATTAGCTCTCATTCTGACAGGATAAGGCCCAAATCAGTGCCTTATGGGTAAACGAATAACACATTTTATAACAAAAATCACTACGGAGTGAGGTAATTCAGCAGACGCGGAAAATGGTTATGTGTAAATGGATGATCTGTATTATTCCAATGACCTAACTATCACTTTGAGAGCAAATTGAAGAAATTTCATATTTTGCAAAATGTGCCAGTGTTGCTTTAAAATTACTAGTGAACTTTGAAGAGGTAGGGAAGAGAGAAATCGGAGAGAAGGGAGAAAGAGAAATGGAGAGAAGGAAGAGAAAAAGAGAGGGAGAGAGAGAGAGAGAGAGAGAGAGAGAGAGAGAGAGGAGAGAGAGATAGAGAGAAGAGCTACATAGAAAAGAGCAAATAAACCGGGTGTTTCCATAAGGTGACACCTTTTCTGACATACTTTTTTGACACCCTATGAATTCAGAAACTTTAACGGACCTTAACGGAATAAACCACACGGTTTATGTGGTTTATTCCGTTAAGGTTTCCGAATTCATAGGGTGTCAGAAAAGTAGGTCAGAAAAGGGTGTCACCTTATGGAAACACCCAAATAATCCAAACAAATACTCATCAATTAATTTTTCCTTACCCAAAGGGATCACCGACCACCAAGAAAGCAACATCTTCTTTGTCTGAGTCTTTGAAGATGACATCAGACTGCTGTTCCACCATCTCCCTGTCGGCAAGAATCACTTCACGGCCATAGAATGCTTCCTAATCACAAAAGCAAATACGCAATGCCATTAAATTAGGGGCAGCACCAGGGTAAAATATAGGTTAAAAACCCTATTTTTTTTACGCAATTTATTGCTTAAAACCCCGTTTTTCCTTGGAATTTTGAAACTCTCTGGACCTCCCTCCTGCAACCCCCTGGTGCCGCCTCTGCATTCGATTCCCAATATTGGAATGAAATATCCTATTTTCCTTATAAATAAACATTGCAAGCATTTGAGCAAATTTCATGAAAAGGCAGTAAACAACAGATGTTGTCTAGAACTTGTAGAACATGACCACAAGTGAATGGGTCTACCTGGGGTCTATCACACAGGCATGCTAATCACTTTTCCTGTATTGATTTAGGGATTTTTATATACAAACAAGCTGATTCTTGAACCAGGAGCTAGTCTTGCCCTATGTAATGATCAGAAATACACACGACCTCATCACAATTTTAAAGAAATAGTCTTATTTTGACTCAATCTGACCCCTGGATGACCTTTAATCCAACCTCTTTAAAGTTGCCACTTTCCCCCACCCATTGATCAGTTGTATACCCATATGCACTTAGTGTGGGAGGCAACTGGGTTGTCTTTTCTCTTCTTCTATCTCTTGATCACAATACATGCATATTTGAATTTCTTCTTTAAGTTATTAAACTAAAGGTACTATTCTCTTAAGTTATTCTGAAATTGTATAGTTGATGCATATCATAGTTGTCTTCACCTTAGAATTTCATCTTTTGTTTTTGTATTGTCATTTTAATAATGATGTAATTACTCCTTTCTATGTGAAGTGCCTAGAGACCTCTGCATTAGGTGCTATATCAAGATTATTATTATTATTATATTTCTGTCTGTGTATGAAATAGCACAACTGCACGAAAATGATGCTAACTTGCGTGAACAACGTAACGGCTAATGAATCAGCATTGACACGTACATGTATATGGCATTCTTTCCTGGCTATTTCATATTGGAATGATGTTTTCAGTGGTGGTTGAATTATTATTGGGATACGATAATAATTATTTTTTCCTTCTTGTGCCTCGTTCCAGCCCCGCTCCAGCCATTGTGTTGTGCACTTGGGCAAAGCACTTTACCTCGCTTGCCTCGGCGACCCAAGCGATATTCGGGTAGCTGTTAGGGGGAATATTACAATCTAAGTGCTGATAGGATTGTGCGCTTGGCCAGCCGCCGACCTAGGTGAAGCGATATGATTGTGACAATTTCCTGATGGCAGCGTAATAATTATAGGAAACAGTGCTGTGATCTTGATGAAATGGCGCTTTATAAAAGCCAGTGTATTATTATTATTATTTATTATGCGAGACACAGAGAAGTTTGAGCTTTACCATTCACAGGTATAGTTTACTTGCCAATTTACCCATTAACTGTGGAAAAAATCTGTAGGGGTGCTCTCCAAAAAAATACATCGGTCCTCGGACCGCTTGTGTCGCCTGCCGTCGCGGTTTGTGAATGATAGGCCTCACATGACCTTTGACCTTGATATGTGACCTTTGACCTCATAAACAAATGCCGGTTTTCAGGTAAACTCCATAAACAAAGTTTGGTTCCAACTGAACTTCAACTTTTCAAATGAGGCCAATTTTACATTTTCAGCCTATTTTACAACTTGACCTCACATGACCTTTGACCTTGGTATTTTTTGTCCTTTGACCTAATCAACAAATGAGGGATCCCATGTTGCACCATGAATCAATTTTGGTTCCAATTAACTTCAACTTTTCAAATGAGGTCAATTTTACATTTTCAGCCTACTTTATAACTTGACCTAACATGACCTGTGACCTAGGTATGTGACCTTTGACCTCATCAACAAATGGGGGATGCCATGTTGTACCTGTGATCCAAGTTTGGTTTAAATCCATCAAAGTATGTGGATATTACAGGCAAATGTTAACCCTTTTTCACAAAAACAGACAACAACAGACATCAACTACAGTGGACAAAGTGATCCCTATGTGTCTTCCTGCCTTAAAGTCTGACTCAGAGATTTCAGAATATATTTTTTTAATATATTAATTAAAAATAGTCAACTAGAACTAAAGATAGTCACATAGAATGCTCAATTCCAAAGTTTGAGATGAGTCGGAGTTTTCGTTTTGATGCAGTAAACATTTATGTGTATATAACAGTGCCATAGGACACTGTGTATAACAAAATTTCCGGATCCGGAATTTTTAAACAAAGATGTGATTTTCTATATGAAGGACTTCGACTTGAGCTTAGCAATTTCACACAGTGATTAGTATATGGACAAGCATTATGTACATGCAAAAAACACAATTTTGGGGGGAAATTGAGGGGGCCCTCCTCAGGAAATCTGAGTCGGCCTTTAAGGCAGGCGACACAAAAATGTGCTGTTATTGCTTTAATCAGAAACCATGTACATACAAGCAACATCCCCATATTCCATCTGATTCAGATGACGACTTCCAACAGCCGAAACTCCCTTAAACGGACCCCCTACAGCAAGAAAGCATTTAATTATGAACTGCATTAAGTGAAATTTGAGATGATGAAAATAATATGAGATGGTATTCATGATTTATTCCATATTGAGCAATTAACGTTTTGAATACAGGGTTGGTACATTTACTGCACCCACTTTGCCTGCTCCCAGTTGAATTCAGCAGCCTTGACGGAATAAAGTGCAGGGAATACTGTACTTTATTCTGTCAAGGCTGCTAAATTCAACTGGGAACAGAAAAATTTACCAACCCAATAATACACCTATTTCACATTTGGACAGAAAGAGATGTTTAAGACTTAACAGATGGTAAGGTTTGTGAATTTGCGAAATAGTTAATATTTTAAGGCAATCAGAAATTTCAATACTTCAATTACGTCATATATGTATTTTTTTTATAGATTAGACACTCAATAGAGTTCCTTATCTCTTGTACGTATTTGGGCTACATCCTTCCTTAAGGACATTCCGGAAAAGCACCCCCAATTTTTTTTTATAAATCTGTGGTGTTTATGTAATAAGATCATTAAGATGATATTTTTGCCATTTTCTGTCATGCACAACTTTTTTATGGGACGACAGTAAATGAAACAGCATGGCAAAGTTCAAAACTTATGAATGGATAATGAATGGATGTTCATATGTAGTCGGTGATAATATATAAAGTAGGGGACAGCCTGCCAATTGAAGCAGGGGGCCCTACCCAAAGACAATATCAATATCGTGGCATAACACGGGGGGGGGGGGGGGGGGGGGGGGGGCAAGGGTGGCAGTTGCCCCCCCCTGATGACTTTGGCCGGGAAAAAGTGCAAAAATCATGCTCAAGCAGCCGGTTTTTTTTAGGAGGCCCTCTGACAGTGAAAAACGTGGCCTTTTTGACCCCCCTGAAGGGAAAATTTCCTTCCCCAAACGGGCGGGTAGGGTAGTGGCCCGTTACGCCCCTGTATGAATAACGCTAGGAAGTCACTTTTACAACTTGGACGTCAAATTACAAGACTCTACAGCATAACAACATCAATTGACGACGGGTGTGAATCACCCACAATTTCTTCTAACGGTACGGAATTTTGAGTACGTCGAAGTTTAATTTAGAACTTCGTTAGTTTATTTGAACTTTGTTATTTCTAATTTTTCTGACTAGTTGCCTATCATGTGCTCTAGTCACATTTCTTCTGCGGTTCTGAAAAAAAAAATTCTTTGCAATGGCAATGCCCAGAGCCTCAGAGGAGGCCTCCATAATGCTGAGTCTCTGTTACAGAAGGCTAACGACAGGGTGGACGTGCCTGTCAATCAAGCTTTGGATTCAATTGTTATCTACGTTAGGTTACAAATCGCATTCGATCGTTGACTTGATCATTGTGTATTGATTACTGATTAAGCGGTGTCCTTTATCGCTTATTCACCGACTCTTGGTGTCCCTTTTGCTGCCCGCTCATACACACATACCCGACCATTGCCGACTCCATTGATCATACATTGCAATGAGAAATACTGTGAAATAGCAACGGTGCAGTGCAGGTTGTAGTGCATGCCCCAAAAATAAAAACTAATTAGATAACGATTTCAGTAATAGGTCTTATATTATAAAACTGTTTTTGGTAAAATATAAGGGTGGCTTAATTAATTAGGTAATTAATTTTAATTATTTCATATTTGATTTGTTCAATAATCGTTCTGAATTAATAAAATAAATGCAATTGAACACATCACTATTGCAATTACCATAATTTTATAATGCCCAATTTTTATTACATATTTCATTAGAATTATCCTCTTTCTGACCTCTGCAAGTAATGCATAGCAAGTTTGTATTGCTACTTAGAACTTAAAACATAATTTGTGTTTCTGTTTCATTTAGAAAATTACCAGTAAAGGTGTGTAAATGTTACGCAAATATGCAATTCTTTAAGAACAGGCATAAATATGTATCTGTAAAAAAACTAAAGTATTGGAATAAATGACTAGTAAACAAATGTTACTGCAAAAGATAAAATGAAAAAATAATTATAATAAAACAAAAACTAAGGTTTTAACAAGTACATAAAATAAATAAAATAACCAAATAAGGCCCCCTTCAAAAAACACAGACATCTTGGTGTTGTTGGTAAAACAGATCAAGAGTCAACTTCGTACCTGAAACTTATGTCATTTGGTCACCGCGGGCTACACACACACGCACGGGCATTGGTAGAGACAGGCACATCTGAGCGAGGGAGCTATAACTTTGACTTGATAATTATGTCCTATGCAGGGTTGGCCGATTTAAATCACGTTGATTTAAATCAGTGATTTAAATCGCGATTTAAATCAAATGATTTTTTTTTAAAAATCACTGATTTAAATCACTTTTTTTGTAAAAACAAATAATTGACAAAATAATTTGTTAAAGACAATTTTAATACTTTAAATCAACTACTTTTATCAAAATAAAAGATTTAAACCACTTTTAAGCATTCAGATACCCTCTACATGGTTAGCAATGACACAATTTATGTTTTAAAATAATCATGATTGAAACCTTTTTTTTTTTTTTTTTTTTTTAGGGAAAGTATATATAATGATTCGGGTTAGATTTCCATGTTTGAAAGAATTCTGGATAATTCCATATTATGAAACTTTAAAAAATCAAAAAAATCCGATTTAAATAAAAAAAATCTGATTTAAATAAAAAAAATCTGATTTTTTTGATTTTTTTTTAAAAATAAAAAAAAATCGCCATAAAACTGCCATTTTCACCTGTAAAAACTGTATTTTTATGCTGGTTTAAAGAATTTTTTTTTATAAAAACAAAAATAATGCATATTTTTGTTTGTGGTTTGGTTTGACAAACAGTTAAATGTCCAGGAAATCAAGTATGATATTGGTTACTTTGATGACTTTTTAGTTTAATAATAACCATAGTCTAAAAATAGATTTTTTGACCAAAAAAACACTAAAAAAAGGCCATTTTGTTTTTTTTTTTTTTTTTTTTCAACTTCGTACCTGAAACTTATGTCATTTGGTCACCGCGGGCTACACACACACGCACGGGCATTGGTAGAGACAGGCACATCTGAGCGAGGGAGCTATAACTTTGACTTGATAATTATGTCCTATGTAAAACTGTGCCATTTTCACCTGTAAAAACTGTATTTTTATGCTGGTTTTCAGAAAATTTGTTATAAAAACAAAAATAATGCATATTTTTGTTTGTGGTTTGGTTTGACAAACAGTTAAATGTCCAGGAAATCAAGTATGATATTGGTTACTTTGATGACTTTTTGGTTTAATAATAACCATAGTCTAAAAATAGATTTTTTGACCAAAAAAACACTAAAAAAAGGCCATTTTGGGGAAAAAATGCAATTAAAGCCAAAAAATCTTTGGATGACAACGCTCCGACTTGGGTTGACGAAACTTCAATGCTTTGACCATCAGAAAACAATCTTAGTTGAATCCAGGAGCGCTGCCATTTTTTGCTACCGGTTGGGCAAAAATGCCTTTTTCGCTCAAAATTGGCCTAAAATGGCCCAAAAATGGGCAAATTTGACCCAATTTTTCCCTATAATTTCATTTTTTTACCCCTTAATTAGGAATGTCACAAGAGTCAATTTGTTCCCCTGAAATACCATGCAATCAATGTTGAAAAGGGTAAGTTAAAGAAATGGGAAAACAAAAACCACAGCATTTATTTTCAATCTGATTTCAGGTTTAAAAAGCAAAAGGATTAGTTATAATAGCTGCTTAATTTGGTAATGATTGGGAATCCATAAGTTCATCAAACAGTTGTGTTAAAACTGTAGAAATCCACGCAAACCTGAGTCAATGGCACCATAAAAGAGCAGCTGTTTTGTGGGTCCCAGGACGTTTCAGGTAAAATTCCGAGGTGATCTTGACATCAGATTTTGCCCAAATTTGGATGCATCATTCATGACGATAGTATAAGAATACCTGCTTGAAGACTTTAAATTCAAGGTCCAATTTAAATTGTATATTTGCTCGCAGATTTTCACATTTTCCTCAATTTTGCCCCATTTTTGCTAATTTTTTACACATTTAGGAACTTTCTTGCAGTCCATATTTTAAGTCTTCACACATGGTACATTGTCTATATTTTTGTCATATTTCTACTACCAAGTTTGTTTTTGTAAAAACTCAAACCTGATCACTTCGTGATTTTAAACTTTTGTATAATTTCAGTTCAGTTCAGTGGCCACGATTGTACAGCATATCCAGTAAAATTTGGGTCAGGAAAAGCTCGAAATGAAAATATTTAAAAATCTGTAACTTTTGATTCTGTTCAATGGATTTTATTTTTTTTTATTACAATATTTTTTTTTTGTTCTTGTTTATCAATATGGAAATACTTTGAAAATATGGTCTAATATCCCTACCTTAATGGTGGAATTTTCACTTCAAATTTTACAGTGAAGATAATGATGCATTGGATAAATTGACCAAATAGGGGCACCAAAAGATCAATTTTACAATGTTTTTGTGTGGTGGCACAGTATACAGTATTCTCATTCGAATTTTACACAGTATTCTATGGCCACTCAGTCATATCAGAGATATTGCACAACCCTCGCAGTCTTTATTTTGACGTAACTTCACTTAGAAATGTCGTATAATCACAATTTTGGTGTCAAATTATTTCTAGGAAGTGTATCTTTCCAATTAGCAATATCCTGAACAGATTTAATCACTTTCAAAATTTCATGCCTGTCCCTAGCATTGGACAATACAGATCAGCATCGATTTTGTTTTAGGATGTGATCAAGGATCGAAGGTGATTGAGGCGACTGTTTATAAACCCATAAATTTAAGTTTGAGTGACAGCTCTTGGGTGGACGTACCCGGGTGGACGTCGTGGACGTCCTACCCTGTTGTTACTGTTAGCCTTCTCTTTACTCTTGCATTCCCTGGTATTTAGGAATCGTGGTTTCCGAATTCTGCTGATCTGCACTGATGTGATGACGACTTACCAGTGCTTCTTTTCCCACGGTAAGAATTGAAGTGTAAGCCTCTAGATATACTCTCCTCGACTTTTTAACAATTTCCAAACCTTTGACTGTGATGTCAGTTGCATCACCAAGCCCCAAACCAACGAAATACAACATAATTTTCGAGCTTAATGTTTATGTCAATGTGTTTTTCACATGTGACATTGGCATACAAGCTGTCTGTACTGATTTGTTTATGCTTTTCTGCGCATGCTCAAACTTCAAAGGATGGGGAAAGTCCCGGGAAAGTAGATTACACAACAATATGAATATTGAACATGTAACTTCAGCTCTTGAACATCGACTTTTGAAGTTTGCAACACGAAGCACTGTGCCGGGTAGAACTTTCAAGAATGCATGTCGCTGTTTTCAA
>JAMKCH010025119.1:0-19612 GCA_023653785.1 Ophioderma brevispina | reverse complement strand
TATTTGCATATCTAATTATCATGTACCACATTGATAGAGTGATCGAAACTACATTGTAAAAAAAATACTGTAAATTTTACAGTAAAATCCTGGCAGCAATTCTGCCAACAAATTACCGTAAAATTTACAGTATACTGTAAAAATTAATTTTATCCAAACGCTTAAAAACATATATATATTTGGTGAGTTATTACAGAGATTGTGAAAGAAGCACTGACGAACACTGAATTTTTTAGGCCTATCCACAATTTTTTACAGTGCATATACTGTAAAATTTACAATTGTTGTAAAATGTATTACATCAAACTGTAAAATATACAGTATATTTGAATGAAACCTGTAAAAGCTATATATTTACGGGGTTTTGTTGGCAGAATTGCTGCCAGGATTTTCCTGTAAAATTTACAGTATTTTTCCCTGTATATTTTAGTACTTAATGGTATAATTGAAAAATTCATAGTAGTGTATAATGATGTTGTTACTCATTAAATTTCTAATAAAGTCTTCACTTTTAGATTTTGTCATTATAGGCCTGGAAAATTGGACATAAAATTTACAGTATTTTCCTGTATTTCCAAATTACAGCCAAAAGAGGTTTGAAAAGGAGATTCTTGGAGAAGGGTCTTTGGGAAAAGAAGAGCTCGTGGAAAAGGGAGAAGGTGTTCTTAAACAAATTTGGAGGAGTCTTAATTGCTGATTAAATAAGGGAGAAGCCATTATTTACGCTAGGGTGAATGGAGGATTTCAAATATTTGGCGAAAATATTCGTGTTCTCCCTTCGATTCAGTCCAAAAAGTTGGCACCCCCAATTTTGCGAAATTTCTGCATTAAAAAGTTGATGTTCCCCTCTCTCCTTGTTGAAAATATTCACATCCCCCTTATCACTTACTTTCAACTACTCCATTCTCCTACCCCGGCGTAATATGACCTCCCTAAAGTTGGTATATCAGCATAGTCATGAAGGCTAACTACTTTAAAGGTGCAACGAGAGATTTTGAAGTACCCAAATATTGTGTCATAATAATAATTTCAAATAGATTAGACACTGAAGTGATTTCTTACCCTATATTTAGCTACATAAATGTCTTAAAAGCGAGAAAAAGGGTGATTTTGATTGCTCCTATACCAAATTAAAAATTTCACAATTGTTGTGCCAACGAAAGATTTCTCAGCTTAATCCTTTAGCTGGGATTTTTTATGGTAAGCTTTACATCAGGGCAAAATCAGTACTTTCGCTTTTTTTAGGGACAACCTGATACGTCCAAAATTTCTCGTTGACCGTTAAATCCATTCAGAAACCGAAAAAAGGAGCATGATGATACAGTCATGTTCATGATGATTTTAATGTAACAATTTATCCCGGTATGGCAGATCAGAATTGGTAATAATAAATTTCTGCATAAAAGTGTTGTAATATGTAGCAGTATATTCCCTGGTGAGTACGACTTATGCAAAGGTTTATCGCAGCTTAAGATATTATTATGTAATTATATGTAATATATTAAGAACAATGAACAATTAAAGCGGAGAATTACACGGTTCTAATTTAACTGACAGGTCATTATTGAGATAAGGCTGTTTAAGTTCAAGCCTAAAAATATTAAAAGAATTTTCCCGAAGGGGGAACCTTCAAACAAATTACCTAAAGCTTAGAAAAATGGATTTCTAAGAGATCACAAAAAAAAAGGTCAGAACCTTGTATTCTCAGCTCACGATTTGATGAAATGAAAGATTGATATTCATAGTGTTACATGAGACGATCTAAAAAAAAGAATCCGGCAGTGGATCTAAGTCCGGAAGAAAATAAAAAATTCGGTGTATCTCTCCCTTGATTTAATACATCATGAGGGAATTGGACACACTATGGTTCATTATTAACACGTATAACTCCCAAGACAACATACATCCAAAATAAATGTAGGGCATTGTCAGAACAGTCGACTGCAGATCCGTTGGAATAATTTTCAATGGGAAAATAGCCACACGAGTACGGTTGCTCCTAAAAAAGGGAATATCAAATTTCTATTGGTATTCCTCAAAAAATTTAGTACGGGATTTCCATCAGGGCTTACTTGTAATTTAGAATTTTCTTAAAATTACTACACTTTCCGCACACGCGAAGATTGCATTAAAATTTGGCCAGAGTATGTATTTGAACATTCATGATGCACATAATCTATTGACCAGCACCACACCAACACTTTTCCGCATGCGGAGACGGACAAATTTAAGTGTTCATCATTACTAGATGCATTGGGCGTCCGTATTTTCAGCACAGTTTTTATTAGTGATTCTGCATGTGGAAATGACCGTTTTTTTTTTGTTTTTTTGTTTTTGCGAGCGTGGAAGCTCCATTTTAAGCGTGCGGAAGTCATAATGATGCCTTTCCGCTTGTGGAAATGCAACCAAATTTATTTGATTTCCACAGGCGGATAATGAACAAAATTGTTGATTTACTTCGCATTACGGAAAGTAATGCACCACATACGTACAATTTTTTTAAATAATTATCATTTAGGATTGTTAATTTACATTCTTGTGATCATATTTACGCCGTGAGGAGGTTTTCAACTTTTTTTCGGGGCGAAAAATTTTACAGTCCATCCACCCTCGCTCTGTTAAAAAATCGTACCAAGGGGTGGGGGGTCCCCCCTTCTTTCCTCCCCCTGAAAATTAGTGATAGTAATATGGCCTTATTTAATCACTAACAGTTTTAAGATATGCTTGCCCCCTGACAATAAGTCTTCCCTTTGCCCCCCCCCCCCTGAAGTCCAAAAAATGTGATGTTGGTTGGGGTTTTACCTTGTCCTTTTTTGCGGGCAAGAATTTTCTTTAGTTAGAAATCGAAATGGAAATTGAGGAAACCGTCCCCCTAGAAAGACCGATCTGCCATCGTAGAAATGTTAAACCTTACCTTTTTACTTCAGTATTTTTTGAGTTATCCTGTCTGAAAATTTGCCAATTTTTTGCGAACATCGAACATTGACAACATCGTGTTTTAGTAAAAAAAGTACCTTTCAACCCATTTTAAGCTGTCTCTTTCTCAATAACTTTATCTTGAACTTCAAAATTGATCTGTGTTTGCAAGTGATGAAAATAACTCTTTATCTATTGAATCAAACATATTTTTGTCCCGCTAACCCAAATTAGAAGAAAAAATGAAATTTCATCTGTCTAATAGCGCTTTGTTTACATTTCAAATATTATTTTTCTTTTTTTCCAAGATGGCGTTTCCGCCCAAAAGTACATTAAAACACCGGACGCTTCATTCGCAACAAAAATTCACCGCGCGAACTCGATGGTGCCCTTGCGCCTGACTGCGTGAAATGTGCGTTAAATTCCCGCCGGTTAGACCAAGCGGTTTTAATGGTCAAATAGCTGTTGGTAAATCGGCAAAAATACAGCTGCAGTGGATAACCTTGTTTGGTACTATAGAACCGTTTTGAGTTTTAAAATGGTGCAAAAATCAGAAATTCTTGTAGAAACAAAAAGCACCATGGTTACCTGTCCTTCACATGAATGATGGATCCATTTTCAAATATCCAAAACCTAATATCCAATGTGCACACTATAAACAGTCATTGCCATATCAAAGGATAATAACATCACTTGTTAATGGTTTTCTTTAACAGTATGCTTCCTAAGAATTTTGCTCATCTAAAGTTACAAATATAGTTTGGGTCCAAAAGATTAAAGATACCTAGCCATGATAAATCAGAATCATTTTTAAAATTCTAATGTGCAATGCCTAACTGTGTCTCTAAGAACAAATTTCGAGTACAACAAGTCTGTGTGACGTCCAGTAAGGAAACACCAAACGATTTCAGTGAAAATCAAGCCAAACTCCAATAAAATTGGAAATATGTTTTAAAGTTCCCAAAGCCATAACAAGAATGTCTCTTAAGGGGAAACACCAGGCAACCACTATAACCTTTGACAAGTAACTTTAAATGTAGTCCAAGGCTCAATTTAATTTCAAAACTAGAGCCACATTTCATATTCAAATTCCTGGTTTTACATGAATATGACTCGCACTCAAAACAGTTAATATATAACTTGACAACTGGACAGCGTTGATGCAATCCAAAATGTTTCATACAAAACAATCCAATTATTTTTGGCTAATTCAAAATCTGCATCATTCATACTGGCTGTCCAAAAATTACGTTCTGATAACCCAAGTACGTTCTAACACAAATTCGGATTGGAGTGTCATTCAAACACTGTTGAAATACTAGCTAGTAACTAGATCAGGATTTTTTGGATTCAGAAGGACTTGGGGTAAACCAATATTTCTAACATTTTGCTTTAGCATTTCACTGAATTTCAAAATGTTGAATCATAAAGTAGATGGCAGTGCATCACTTGACCAAAATATGCACTGGTCAGGATTGACTTTCATATCTTAATCATATCAGCTATAAGTGTTAATATGAATAAGAGGTAACAAATCGGAAAAATCTCAGGAACACACATGGTTGAAGTAGAGTCCAGAAGGAGAAACACAAAAGAGGTATGCCAATGGAACCTTTTGATACAGTTTTGGATCAACATTTAGTGTTCTTGATATTTCACCTATTGCTACTATAAAGCCTTTCATAAAGGTCATTTGAAAATAAGTTTGTTACTGCAGTTCCAATGGAAAACAGCTTCAGTGATGTGATGAAGTTCTTGGCAAAAATCAAACAGTTCAAACATATCAGACTGCTATCTTAAACCTGCTATGTTGACATATACTCATCTACGTCTTTGCCAGTCAAAGTTCTTGGTATTGGAAGTTGCCTTTCACTACAAGGGCTAGTGGAGGATTAAGAGTCAGCAGTTCAGCAGTGCTGACAGCCCCTAAAAATATTGCTTCGGGCCCCCCCATCGGACACCCACTTTAGTCGCACAACTAAAGTGCGCTATTGTGTTGCTTCTTGACGCTTAAAGGGGCCCACCTTCAAGTTGCTGACAGTTGCCCTTTACCTAATCCGCCACTGTACAAGGTGAGTAAAAAAATTAAAAAAATTAAAAAAATTAAAAAAATTAAAAAGAGTAAAAATAATCTAACGGATGTGGTTACCATCTGAAGCTTGATCATTATCGTTAATTTTCTTTTAAAGGTCATTGACATCGGTTAGGTTACCGAGCTACAGGTCGTTTGAAACAAGTAGTCGGTTTTGCGCTGTACACGGATCCACATTGAAATGATTCGGACGTTCGGCGAAGCAAATCAGTGTCCAGAAGAAAATTGAGCTATCTAATATGAGTGCAGAATAAATTTGACGTTATTTATCCCCACAAAATTTAGTCACATTTTACCCATCCTCTTAACGTGTTCTAGGTCATCATAATTCATAAAATCATTTCAAAACTTGATACCAGGGGTTGACTTAGGGGAAATTGCGCAATACACCCTTATTTATATTTCTGGATACTTTAAGGGTCAGATGGTCATTTGGCCTGTAACTATGGGGTGGGAATCTGTACTAGAAATTTTGACCCTCAGTTTAACCGATTGTACAACCCATGCTTGATAAATGTATCAGTTTCTGGAAGAGTTAACTCTTTGAATGAATCATCCTAGAGTGGAACAGACATCGGTGACAATGTTTTAAGGTTTTAAAGTATTGTCTACATTTGTAAACCAAAATATAGTCAAGTCTCTTGAAAAACATTCAAAATAAAACTTACCATTATCACTTACTTTTATTACCTATCATTTTGGGAGTCTTTCCTTAGTTGCCGATGTGCATTAAAATGGGATCGTGGTGGGGGAAAGTGGACTACTTGATTCAAAGAATGTAAGCCAGCCTATTACTTAAACGATCGGAATATCTTTGCAGCAAAATAAAGATAATGAAAACGCGTATACGGCTTCGGTTGTACACAAGTTAGAAAATAGTATTTAAAAATTCAAGACACAAGAATGGTCAATTTTTTTACTCGCCCGGATAAAAGGTCATTTTGTATCTTCTTATCTGGGCAGATTACATTTAGTAAAATCTACTGGTTTTCACTTCTTTTCAATGGATTGCAATACGTCAATTGTTTAACGGAGGCTGTTACATATAAGTCATAAACTACAGGAAAACAGATATAATAAAACAAGATCTAACAATTGATCTGATTGCTAAATGAAGATATATCATAAAAGTCTAGAAACAAAATAGAAAGGAAAAATAGCGTTGCAGGGCAAGTTTGTACAGGGGAAATATTTGAAAAAAAAAGTTTTGCTATAGAAGCAAGTACACTCCCGTTCCGGTCAAAAACTGAATTCATGGATGGCTTTGTGTAGCCGGAATGTGCATTATCTATTGAAATTCCGTTACATATCAGAATCAAAGATTTATTTTTTAAATTGGTCCAAAATGTTAATTCAAACTAGTATAATAATATTTCGGCCTCCACACCGAAAAAACGTTGAAACGTATATTGGCGTTAAGATTTCATGAGAAAAATTTCAATTAGAAATTTGAAATGTAATTTTAAAAAATAAAATGCTGGAACTATTTCTATGTCATTTCTTTTCTTGCGCGTAATCTCTCATGGCGTACAGTGTCCCATTGAAACGCCAAATTCGGATACAATCGTTCTTCAAAGCAGATAGTGGAACAGGGCTCTGTTTGAATATGTCACATCTTTTTTTTTTTTAAATATGATAAGACAATGTGATTTTTCCACATTTCCCAAAATAATCCCAATGTGAGAATTTTATTCAAAATTTCACCATTGTAGATCAGGACAGATATTTTGATTTCAAACATGTTCGAATTTTGACTTTGAATTTTAGTTTAGGTTCCTCATTGTTGGATTTTTCTACCACTTTTGATAGTTATACATATTCTGTGACGATTTTGAAGTATGATAACATAAAAATGTTTGACCAGGATTATTGGCCAGTCAGGATTACCACCTACTCTTATGAAACTGACTGTAATATACAAGTACAGGTATGACTCTCTCTATACATGGGACCGACAGCTTAGGTTCCTTCTGAAAGATGGGATATTATCTTTTTTCGTTACCCAAGTCCAAATGAAGAAGGAGCTAGTAAGATCATTTATGATTGTGCTCTTGCTCTTGGTCTGAGTGAACAGGCCTGAAAACTATGAATGATAAATTTAAGAAATTTTTGCGTGTTAATTCTACACTGATCTTGCATACGAGGTTAATGTTAGGTGACCGCCATTTTGAATTACAAAAAATAGCGGGCAAACATGAAAAATAATATCTTATTGGATGAATGATGGCAATGCCTACTTGTAGAAACAATAACAACTAACTATTGCTGTTTTAGCAAAAATAAGAATTCACCTTTTCATATCATTAAAACTACAGGTCATTGAGCAAATTGTCCAAAAATTGTGTTTTTCGCCTCATGGCGGCCATCTGGATTTCAGGGGTTAAAATGGTCCTTGAAAAAAACTGGCACACATATTGTTCCATCTACCCCTACAACAGAATACAAAAATCAAGTGAAAAATTGCTTTTAACAAAAAAGCTAGCGAAAGCTTCTTTATCAACATAGCAGTATGCATAAAATGGTGAGCGTAGACACGTTACATGGCGATATTTCCCGGCTATTAATTGAGAAGGCCGTTTCCAATAGTTTACTAGCAGTTACCAATGCAAACCGTGCGACTAAACTAATGTTGTTTTAAAAATGGGGGCGCTCTTCAAAAAAAGGTCTTTAAATGTAAAGCATGCAATGCATGACGGGGCATTCTGAAACAATCTTGTGGAATTCACATTGAAAGATGAGTGTCCAAAAATTAATAACAATGTTGAGGAATATACCTGCACATTCTTCGCAATGGTTGGGAGCAAGAGAATTCCCCTAATCACTCTATCAATTATGCAATTTCTGAGACGAGACTGGACATAAAATGCACTGTACAATCCACAAATTAACATGGGAAATCCCCAATGCCAATCGAGCAGGTCTGTTCGAAAAAACCAACTACCCCCCCCCCCCACGAAAAAATTGTAAACAAATCAAACGACTGGCAACCCTGAGTGTATGAAAATGGCGGGTGAGGTGTCGAAGTCATTACCTTAGACTCGAGTGAAAATGAGGAAGAAACGGCGGAAACAACCGTCTTGAAGCCTCCTGGAAATTTATTTGGGAAGTATAAGATATAGTCTGTTTAATTTTGAGATAAAAGGTTTTCATTAGCAAACAAGATCGGTGGCCTAACAGATTTTCATCATGCTACACATCACAACAAAAATTACTGTTGAATTCGGCACTCATCATCTCATGCACTTTCCACGTCCACGAATGCTATTCATGTATATTGAAATCTCGGTAGCTAGCCCGACACTCGGTCCTAGCCTAGGCTTAAATAGTGAGACCTATCCCCCTGTCCTTGCCTTTTCGAATTTGGACAGTAGGACACTTCGTCGACTAAATACACAGCTGTACTGTCCTGACTTACCGTCCTATTGTTCGGTACCTCCCAGCAAACCCGGGTTGTATCCCCATAGGGCTACAACTGGGTTGCGTAATATGGTAGGCCAGCGACAAATCTATGTACATTTCCAGAAGCAATATGATGTAGACTTTTGGTCACACATATGCCCAATTGAACAATATAGGGATTAATGTAACTAAGGCACTTTGGGATTTTACCTATCAATGCGATCACTTACGTTGAACTGGACAAATCGGCAATTTCTACGGCTTCTATCCCGGATTCTATCGCAGCAGCGGCCACATTGTTTACATCTCTCGAGGTATACGGCCAAAAAAAAAAAATGGTTTGTCTCAAAGCTGACGCGCGCGTTTGTAAATTTCGCCGAAAATTGAAAAAATTATTCGGAACTTTTTTTTATTTTTTTTTCAAAAAAAAACAGTTCTGAACTCCGATTTTGTTGAAAACTGAAATTGTGAAAATGCCCGATTCCCGCAATCTGCCTGCGACTCCTCGCGGTGAATTGACTTTTTTACTTGACGGGAGTGGCAGAGAGACGATACTTAGTGGGCACCAGCGTGTGAAGTTAAAACACTCCACCACCAAATAAATGGCAATATCTTCGCCGGTAAAATGTCAGGGCTCGAACGGGTGGAAAACCTGTCACTAAATGGCTTTTAGCGTCGCATATCGTCAAAACAATCGGAAGACCCCATACTTAATTACTTTATCATGTGCAATCCATTGATATATGATTACTTGCAAAATCTTGCCGCCTCAGTTCAAAATCGCGCATTCAACACAGGTACTTTCGTGTATTTCAATGCGGCACTTTATTTCTGGCGTGCAGAGTCATAGTAAATTGCAACGTCGCGTATATACATGTTCTTAACGGAAAGTAACGATGGATACAGTTATTCTCAAGTTAAATATCTGCAACTATAAACAAATGGATCCTCCAAAACGTGAATAAAACAACACTCTAAAGATATTGCAATTGAAATCTGTTTGGGGGAAATCCATGTGTGGATCTGAGGCATGAAATCGCTGATCTTGATACTGCCATGACTGCAGAATTCGATCCATGGTACTTGGTAGATGTACCACACGCACATGTAAAGTGTATCAGTGGTGTGCATGCCAAATTGATTTTTTATTGCCGAGCCAAAGAATTGAAAATTAAAACAAAAAAAAAATACCGCTACCGCATTATTACTTTTCGAGCCACTCATCAGCTTTGAGACAAACTATTTTTTTTTTGGCCTAATCTGGAAACAACCGCTCTATGGCCACTGACCTGTATTAGAGGTCGGTCTATGGCTATCGGCTGGGAGGCTTATCGGCTGCGACAGGCCGCCGATCCCCATATTCAATTTTCCACGTTCGTTCACATGCTCAGTTTGGAGCATTTTGTTATTGCTAATATTGCAGACTACAAGAAGGGACAGCTTGAAATGGCACCAAGCAACTCAATGTGCTAAGTCAATGACATCACAGCTTTGCAGTCTAGTCTTAGAAGTTAATCATTCTGTAACGAGACGCAATTATTTTATCATTACAGATTTTTCAGTTATTGAGTGGGGTACGTTAAGATTTAAAAGAATTTATAAAGATGTTTCTCTTTGTTCAATTTCTGTTTTGAAAAAAAAAAAATTGTAATTTCCAATAGAGCCCTGCGGGCACCCCGAATCCCCGAAATTCCCGCCCGGACCGCACGACCGGACCGAAACGGGTCGGGGTGCTTTTAGCACATTATCCCCGGTCCCGGTCCGGTCCGGGGACTTTTGACGGGTCGGGTAGGGTCGGGGCTAGGTGGCTTTCGTTCCGGGGGAATAATTTTAAGCTGTTAAAAAATCAGACAACATATATGAAAATGTATATCTGGGGTTGTCCTGGTTTCATCTAATTCTGCAAGCCATCACAAACACCGTCGCATTTTTCCCGGCTTACTGTTCGGCTTAAGTGTAATGCAGTATTGGGAGTGCTCCGCCCCATTTCTCAAAAATGGTTTGTCTGAAAATCATCTTCCCACAATGCACATGACAGCAATACTTAAGAAAAATCTGCGTAAATTTAATGACTCTCAGTATGGATTCTAATCCTTTTCAAGTAAAAAGGGGGTCGGCCTGGGAGTTCTCGTTCATACACTAGATTCGCGAGTTTGCCAGTTTTCCTTATTTTGAAAAAAAACATATACTCATATTAGCATAACAAGCACAATGCGGCGGTTCCCCACTGATTCTCTACACAAGATCAGTGCGCTCCCCATATCGGCTGAAGATCTTGCGTGGTTTGGAAAAAACTTGTAATTCCCGGTAATATTGAAGAAAACGAGCGGAACCATTGCCAAGAGTCGGACCAGGGGGGGTAGACATGCCAACCTTAACAGCAACAGCGAATTCCCTGAGTCGGACAAAGTCGCATTGATCTGTCGGATTATGAAATTTGAAAACATTGCCTTTATTTCAAAAGATAAAAACATGACCATTATATCGGGATTTCACTTGAAAAAATGGGCCCATGTCTAGGGATTTTCTGCGAAAAAAACTAACCCAATTGCGGCCTTGTATTACTATTCAATACGTCTATGATACTATAGTGCGCACTTCACGACAACTGCAGCTTGTTAATTCATTGTTAAACACCATATTAAGGTCATTCGTCATCACATCAGATTAGCATTAACTGATATAGTCACCTAAACATTTACAAACAAGATTTTGTTCAATTATTATACTTCGGATGTCGGAAAAGGTAAACTTTGGCCCAAGAAGGACACTGGCGCAAGTTATCCGTTATCAATTTTTGAACACTAGAGTCGGTGGCATGGGGGTTCCCGGGGCTTTGGATGTTTATTTCCGTTCTTCTGGGGAACGGTTATTATGCTAGGATTGACAAAAAAATTATGGTGCCAATTTTTTCGAGTTTGTGTTCACATTTTACATGCAATTAAGTATGACGGTCATATTTCAAAAAATATGACCAGTACAACAATCACAATCAAAACATTAATAGCTTCTTTTATCTTCTTTAACGCGTGCAATGTTAATAAAAACAAAAAAACATGTGCAGCATTCCAGCAATACTAAAGATGGCGTCCAAAAATGAAAAATATGAAAAAATGCGGCATATGGGGCAAAATAATACTTAAATGAGGAAAAAAAACACACAATTTTCCGAGTAATTCAGAAACTGTTATCAAGCATTCAGCTTTTCAGATCCAGGATGGGTACTTTTTTGTTTGCTCGTATCCACAAGTCATGGGTAATGGCTTTTGTGGTGCTGTCAGGATTTGTTCAGCTAGTGTGCTGATGGGGCGACTGTTATCCATGATACGGACGATCCTATCATGGCCCGCTATTTGAGGGGGCGGATTGGGAAGATTGGGAGCAGTCAGGGTTTACACCCTACTCTTATAATTATTCGACACTGACTGCGATGTTGTACATGTACCGTTGTGACTCTGTACACGGGGCCCCGACGGCTTAACGTCCCAGTCCTTCCGAAGGACGGATGGCTTAATGATCCTTTGCCCAATTCCAAGGAAACCATGGAGGAGAGCGGTTATTCTGATGTAATCACTAGCTGGTATACAGATCACATCCAGAATTGATAGTACCGAATAAATCGCCAGAAGTGCCACGACCCCCACGGGATGAACGGGGAATTTTGATGGAAATTGCGCCAGAGGCAAGCACCAACCGCTAGGCCACGCTATACCACAACACTCCCACGCTCTCCGTGGGTACTAAAAGGTTCCAAAAGTTCCATCAACAATGGCCACAATTTGTAATTAAATTCAAACTATTGTCAGGCATATATATTATATCATCTGCCTTCAATTCAAGATGGCAGCCAATATGACGTGCTTCAAATTTCGTAAGTACAAATTACCCTCTGGATATATTTAGTATTTATCCAAATCACCATTAAAAGTACAAACTTTTACTATGAACAACATAAACCTTGACAATTAGAAATCATGTCTATTATATTTTGGTTTGTTAACATACTTCAAATGAAAAAAATATGGCACAATAGTCCTTCCGTTTAAGTTCTTTAAACATACCAAATTGCCAATGTACCTGTTTCACTTGACACATCTTGAATTCAGGACTAATAAAAAATAAAGGAATATTAAGCTAAAAAAATTGTAAATTATCTGGTGATTAAAAAACTTTTTCTCATCCCCCCAATTTATACTTTTACAATATCTGGATGATACCTAAACTAAATTAATACAGAAATGGTAATTGTCGCTTTTGAAAAGCTGAAACGGCAGCCGTTGGTCGCCTCGGGGATTTCTCCATGTTAGTCAAAACGGAAAAAGACAGACACGAGTTTCTAATGGTAAGGAACTAATCTTACACTTTAATATAAAAATTTTGGATGGTATAACAAATTATATTACATTTAATCTGATAATTTTAAGGTTTTATATTCCCAAAATGCGCCGTTTTGGCCGCCATTTTTCAATTTGAAGACGAATCCAGGTGGAAACGCCAGATAAGAGTTTTTTGGTGGTTTTTTGTAATGGTCAAAGGAATATATTCGAACTTTTCACGTGAACCCTCATGGTACTTGAGCGTTTCTACGATTTTTTAATGACGTCATATTAATTTGCATAAATAATATATTATTATAAATGCTCAGAAAAATTGGTGGCACCATTGATTACTTGATAAAGTGTTAAGTATATTGGAATCCAAGCACATTAGAAAATAACCGAAAAAGGCCACGGGAACAGGTCCCTTACATACGGACACGAACTAACTAATAACGTCAATACAAGTGCGCGGGCGGTTGGTTAGGCCTAACATCAAGAACAATTGAATATGAAAACTCATAGTCACATGGACTCGTTCTAACGGGGAATTGACGTGAGCATCCGGTATGGTCTATAAAAGAGGCGGTCCGCGTCACTTAAAAAGCTAGACGGTCCGCGGTCGGGCGGGTCTTGCCTGAAATTATCGGGTAGGGGTAGGGGCGGGGACGGATACACCGGGGTAGTCCGGGGTAGGGGTCGGGGGAAAAAATCTTGCCCGCAGGCAGGGTTCGCTTCGTAGGATTTTTGGCGTCAAATGAACAGCAAGAATTTTCACTGGACCAATAAATTCAGATTCAGTAACAAAGTGAGGTGACTTGGACCCCATAATTTCTACTAAGCCTCGGAAAGGCAAAAAAAATATGTGTGCCAAACTCAAAAGCAAAATTATGGGACCATAATATTTTGCCTAAATGCAGCATCAGCCTAGTGCTTTTGTGGGAAAGAAAACCAAATCACATATTGCAATGGCTAAATACTATATATTGTCTGACAGAAAACCAACTTGTTAAACATTTAAATAAGGAAATGTTGATACCTCAAAAAGTGGTCACAAAGCAACAACAGAAATCAGGAAATCTTTATGCACCATGTATTTGGAAACGGATAAGTATAGATAGTAAGACAAAATTGGGAAGGGCTGGTCTAGGACCACAAAATATCCACGGACCAGATAATTTGAACATTTGAAATTATGGGGCCAGCGGGACTTCAAGTTAAAAACTAAGTGGGAACCCCTGCCGCAGGGATCTAATTTCCCAATGGCGGCGCCTGCATCGCAATTTCGTTGTGCCAGCGTGCCTAGATGTAATTTTACCCTCTGCATAGCAACAATACGATTTGCATCTGCTCAACATTCAATGCAAATGTGGACCCCGCGCGTTCTCGGATGGTAAACGAAAGCAGTAGCGATCATTGATCAACGTGAGACTGCAGCGTGGGCCAGTCCTTAGTTGTTTTCATTGCCATTTTCGGCGTGTTACCCTAACATTCAATAGTTACTATTCATAGATTTTTTGCTTAAAACACTTGGCTTTACTACTGTCGCTGGAGAGTTTAGGAAACTGTAAGAACTTTCTAAAAAGGAATTTTGAAGAGCACAGAAAGTTGGTCCCATTGTTCCCGTTCAGTAATATCGGTTTCGTAAAAGGGTACTTGTTCGACAAGTATGTACCGTCCGTGTACGTCATCATGCATGTACGTGGAGTGACGGCGCACCTGAGTTGGCAGTTAGTGGTCGAACATGAGTACAACGGAGTCATACTTAAATTGGGCTAGTCAGACGAGTCATTATCAGTCTTTTGCATCTTAACACATTAGAATCACCCTCATTTCTAGTATAACGACATACATAAGTTACAAACTTTGAATTTTGATATTTTATTGATTTTTTAGTTTTTTTGATTTTTTACCTTTCCCTTTTTTTTGGAATTGTTGTGGCCGGCCATTACAATTTTTCCCGTATCTATATCTGTATCATTCTATACCACGTTTTCGATAAAACTTTACCGGTCATTCGACAAAACTGGACACCAAACGGTGAAAGTTTAGAATTTATTTTACGTTATATGCCGAATTTGTGCAGATTCGATGGTGGGAGTAAAACAGGTGAAATCATGGTGTCACTTTGGCAGCTCCAATTTGCACTTTTCAGTCGGCACATTGCACGAAATGGAAGCGGGGGAAATCCTGGGGTGTTGCCTAATTGCATTACGCTATAAACGTGGAATTGGAATTACGGAAAATACTGTCTTAGATTTGTACGCCTGTTAGCTGGGGGGTCTGGAGTTTAAATAGAAGGGGTCCAATAAGCAGGGTGTTATAATTATTTGCCAAATTATTTTTCCTTAAATTGTTTTTAGTACTCATGTTTTTTTCAGTTTTTACAGTCTAATTTTCAGGAGTCCTAAACACAGATTCAATTACTTTCTGTTTTTTTCTGCATTTCTGTTTTGAGGATGATGATGGCGATGGTCATGAGATGATGATGATTGATGGCGAGTCAGGTTGAGTAGGTGGCGTTTTCTGCGCGGATATGAGATTTGTTTTATTTGAGCCCAGAAAATTAGAGTTTGAGTAAATCTAAGGGGGTTTCTTGCGCGCAGAAAATATCGCGCCGACCACAACTTTTTTCAAGTCGGCAAGTGGCAAGTCTGTTTTCGTGTCATCCTTGTAAAATTACTACAGCATAGGGAGTAAATAAACAAAGCAAGTACTATTTAAGCCCGCGGTTGTTCGGCAAGCGGGAGAGGAGATAGCTCATAGAGGGGTGAAACAACAAGACCCACGGCCGTGCAGTGGACGGGAGACCTTGTTTTCACAGACTGAGTGTTCATTTCTTGCAGATAAAAGTTATACCTTCTCTATCAAAAATAAGAAAATTAAAAAATCAAAAAACATAAATAATATTAAATTAATGTTGAACTTATTCTTAACAACCAGTTGAATTCCGAGTACTCAGCGGGTAGTCTGTTGTTTTCTTTGAGGGACGTGCTTTGACAGACGAGGTGAACCGACAACAAAAAACGAGTCTAAGCAAGTTTACCTTAACAAACGTATATCATATGCGTATTTTTTAATAATATTTAATATTCGCCATCCATCCGAACGTAATCTTTACATTGTAGGCTAAACTTACACATGTTTAAGACGTTGAGGGTTTTTGTTGTCAAACGTTTGCACTGGAAATCACGGCCGTTACTTAGCACTGCAGTGCTAAAATGTCAATGAATCAACTGGTACACCGTACACGGCAAGTGTGTCTAGCGCTGCAGCACATGGCTTAGGGTTCAGAGAAATGCAGCGCTGTGACGTTGGTGTGTCCCTCTTATCCAATCGGAGCGTAATATCACGGGGGCGTGTACCGATTTTAATCAACAAGCTAGTTTACACAAAACCTCAAACGTGCAAGCCCAGTTGCCATTGCTGTAGGGTGGTCTTCTATTAGCCATTCACATCGCGGACTTTAACTTGCATTCATAACTAAAAATAGACTGATGGCACTTATACGATTGTGATTTTTTTTCCGCATCCCGGGCGATGAATGGCATAAATAAAATACATTGTTTTTAGTAGTTGGGATATTATGATAGAGGAACCTTTCATTCAGGTCTTGCTTTATCGTTTGATAGCTATAATTCTGAAATAGTAATGAATAGAATTGTGAAATTATAATGAAGGTAACGGGGAGAAAGGATACATTTGGGGGAATCTCATCATACTCTGCCACCCCTTTTTATTTATGTATTGGAAACACTTTTGTAACTGTGGCACCTAACACTTATATTCCCCACACCCACCCCTGCTGAGGCTGGGGTAAATGATTAGTAGCAATTATTTCTGTTTAAAACAGTATGCTTATTCCCTATATTAGTACAAAAATATAGCCATCAACAATTAATGTGCATTTGGGGCAATTTCAAATGGGCAACCTCATTATTGTCAGCACTGTGACGGTCCAGGCAGGATTAAGGCGCGGTGGCAACCATAGAGTTACTTAAATAACACTATTTAGCCCCATAGGTGCAACATGGTATTGCAGAACATTCTTCATCGTCTGGCTGAATTTGAACGGCAACCAAGGCAATGTGGTGAGGCATTGGGGACTCAGCTCCTCACTGTGTGGAAATCACCACTTGGTAAGCCACTAAAATATCTTTTTGGGGTAATTCAGTGACATATTATCTTTAATTCTCATATTTACTTTTATGTTGAAACATACTCTTCACTTCTCTTACGTTGATTTACAAATCATCTATTTGAAAGATTTAAAAAAAATTCTATTTTTCCTACATAAGTCAAAATCGGTAGCACGAATCCCGAAGAATCTCTCCAAAATACAGCTTTTACCTATTTTGCTTATCGAAGAAGAAACAGAATTGCAGGAGGAGATAAATAACAAGTACAGTAGGTGCATGATAAATACTGCGGCCATTAGGGTTCTGTTTCTTAGTGTAATGACTTCCGACGCAAGGCACTGCGTCGGCAGAGACACTTATACCGTACTTTGATTGCTACGGCTTTTCAACTGCATTATGGCCTTTACGTCCGTAGCCGACGACCAATGTCAAAAAACTACGTAAAGGTTCCCTGTACTAGGTCGAACTAGTAGTACCGTTTATAGTCCCCACACTTAAAAACATCGTCCATTGAGTCTACTGCAAAATTTCAACCCGAGCATGCGCATTACCGTTTATCGCCAGTGGTCAGTTTGCCAACAAAAATTTTGCTTACCCGCCGGCAAAGGCCGGCCAAGCGCAGCACCAAATGACCAAAAAGTAGCCCAAATTTTTAACTTGTCCTAGAGAATGTGAGGGGCGCTTATTTTTACGAAAAAAATGACATTTGAGGTCCGATTTTAATATTTATTTATTATTTATTTTATATTGATATTTGATATTTATTTTTATTTATAAAGAATCTATTTTGTTTTTGTTTCTTTTCTTTCATTTTATGTGTTAAATTTTTATCTTTTTTTATTCTTTATTGAACCTTCCCTTTGGGAGAGGAGAACGTGGCCTAGCGGTTAGGGGTTTTTTTTTAACATTGAATTTTTACCATCAAAATTCCCGGGTTCAAATCCGGTGGGGTTGGTGGCACTTGCTGGGATTTATTACGGGTCTATCAAATTCTGGATTTGATCTGTTTTCCAGCGCTATTGATTATTAAATAAGAATACCGCTCTCTCATGGTTCACTTGGAATGGGCAAGCAAATGGATTCATGAAAGAATCCCGTCCTTCGACGGGGGACGTTAAGCCGTCGGTCCCGTGTACAAGAGAGTCACAACCTGGACATGTAAATCGCGAAGTCAAAGGAATAAGAGTAGGGTGGAAACCTCTGACCTGATCCCAATACGCCCCAGCCTCAAATAGCGGGCCATGATAGGACCGTCCGTATCCTGGATTACAACGAGGCCACGGATCGCATTATAGTTGTACAAATCCTGACACCAACACAAGCAATTACCAGAAACTGGGGTAATCAGTGCTGGGGACGTTTACACGTTTACACGTTTACACGTTTACACGAACGAAGTGTCACTAACCGTTTTAGAATCACTACCACGTTACACGTCAGCCAAAACACTACTAAATTTTTTTTCAGCTTCAGTTTTATTTTATTGCTGCCCAGTCAAATTTTCACAAAAATTTACCCCGCCGTCAGTGAAAAAAGTAAAGTTAACAGTTCCAATATGCTTCTTCTAGAAATGTTTTCCGACTTTTACGGAAACAGAGAAATCCCCGTTACAAGTTCTTGCTGCGTGAGTGGGTTTGGACTTCGGCATATACGCCGCATAACACGGGCCCAATTACGCGGTGCTTCAATTACAGAGGGATCTACAAACAAAAGTAACACGGACAGCGGTAATGGCATTTTCCGCAGTGATTTGTCGTTTGGGGTCTTTGGATATTCAACCTCTTTATTTTGGATTAAAAAACATAAACATAGGTAGTACAAACAACATGTGGTTTCAAGATGTTATTATGACAAATGCAAGCCGGGTAACCCGGGAATTTTTAAGAACGATTTATGGGTGCAGGAATTGCATTTGCGTGGATGGGAAGCGCAATCGGCAAGTCGTTCACTTGTGATGATCGTTTACAGAACGAAGCTACAGGACGTGTAACGGATAGGAAATAAACGGTAACTCCCCAGCTCTACGGGATACGAGCAAACAAACAAACACTACTTATTATTTGCAAAGTGGTCATTTACCAGGAACAATTGCAAAGAATCCCAAAGAAACGGCTCTTATAAAAATTTGTAGTCAAAAAAGCAAGAAAAAAACACACGAGGGTATTTTGTAGACAAATACCAACGAAGAATTTCCTTCTCACGTTTCACCCCAGTGAGCCGGGAATGAACCCTTGAACATTGTACCACCCATGACGGTCACTTTTTGTTAGGATAAGTATTTGTTGTTCTATCCTGAGTGAGCACCTAATCCCCGTGTTGTAAGGAAGCATATCCCAACAGCATAGCAAGTTAATTGCCCTCTCACGTGTACCACCCAGACGGTCACTTTTTGTTAGGATTAATTATTTGTTGTATCCTGCGTGAGACTACTCCCCGCGTGTAAGGAGCACAAAGCACTCGATCACGGGAGAAGTGAGAGTTTGTTTTACTATGTTTGTCATTACCAACGAGTAACCCACCTGTCACTGTAACTCAAGTGACCTAGAAAAAATCAAAACATACTTATAATCTGCATGTTCAATGAAGAATTAGTCTTGGCTAACAATAAAAGACACCTTCACAGTAGGCCTCTGGTACTACCACTTAGGATGGTGTTACAGCGGGAAAATCGGGAAGATCTATTCCTGGACGATCTACGATTAATTCCTATTCATGCGGCGAGCTTATCACTTAATGCAATCACCCGTACT
>JAMKCH010025118.1:0-19972 GCA_023653785.1 Ophioderma brevispina | reverse complement strand
TATCCCAAATAAAAGAGCAGTCTATATTTGTTTTATACACCTCATGAATATATTTCGAATTCTGCAACTTTTCCACATTCGCTACTGACACTAGACATGATAAGACCCGTTTGTTGCTTTCGAATACTGCTCAAATACTATAACTTGCAAACCTATTCCTTGTATTACGCTATCACCTTTTTATTGTAGGAATTGTGAATAGATATCATAATGACAAGCTGAAATCAAGGGTTTGCAGCTCAATTCATCAGTCCGAGCAGACGATTCCCGACGGCAGCGGTGAAAACTTTGCAGCGGCCATGATTTGTGTTGGATGAGTTTCACGTCTCTTCCACTACTGTATTTTTCAAAATAATGGTTTGGTGTACGTATTAAAATGATTAAGCAATTTCACCACTCGGAGATAAGCGTGATCTCGCACGACTTTCCAAGTCTCACTCTTGAAAAATAAAGTCGGAGTCAAAGATCACACACAGGATTTTCGGGTCCGGGGTGACTCAAAAGTACATTTCAACTCCCATTGCTAAAACAAATGCACGCGATCGACTTGTCATCTTGCGGATCGGATGCCGCATCTGACTCTCACAAACCATTATTAAAAATCAACTTCATTGAAAAGGGTTGTTTTTTAACGATACATAATTACTAAGGAGACCACCTATGGTGTTAGCAAATCCTTTCAAACAATGAGGAATAAGCGGCTTGTGCCCTTTGTGGCATGTGGTGGAGTGCTGCAAAGCCACGTGGTAATTTTCCATACAAATGCAGTGTACATTACCGTCTATCTGAGTGCCTGGTTTTTCCAGGTCATTACATTCACCTGGTCTCTAGATCACTGACATGGTTCTCATTATCCACCAGGGCAATAATCAGGTCATGCACACTTTCTCATGCAGCCAAAAACATTGAGCCTCTAGTGTGGTGGAGCTGGAGCAAAGTCATGTCATATCAAGGTCATAATTAGGCTGTATTGTGGGATTCAATATAGGGATGTGAATGGGAGATTTCCCACACTGTTAGCTGCAATTAGGGACGCACCATTAGAATAGCCAGGGGTTAGGAAGTGTTGAGAAAAAAAAAATAACACTTAGAGTGTGAAAGTAAAAAAAAATTCACCTTAGAGTTTGAAAGGAAAAACAAATTTCACCCTTAGACGGTGAAAGGAAAAAAACTTTTCCCTCAGAGAGGGAGACAAGAAAAAAAAAATCACACATTTATAATTGTAAAAAAAAAAAAAACTTTCACCCGGGCACAGAGGGGACAAAAAAAAAATCACCCGTTATCATTGGTCTGTCGGTATATGGTAAGTTATCCTGTAGGAATATGCCTTTTTGCCCAAAATTTCTGCTAATTTGATATTTTAACCAAAAGTTTGCAAAATCTTAGCTCAGTCACGGACCCATGTTTTTATGCAAATTTTTTGCGCCGTCTTGTACATATTCAACCCCGCGTGAAGCTGAGCTGCATGGCACATACCCTATCTCAAACCCTTCTGATGAAGTAGTACCCAGCCGTAGCTATGAGATTGATAAAACCCACCTGCATCAATAAATAGATAATGAGCATTGATGAACTACTGCTATCAGCAGTAGATAGGGTATTGATAAACTACCTGACTATCAGAGTAGATAGGGTTTTAATTTTGAAAAATGTGAACTACCTGCTGTCAAAAGTAGATAGATTATTGATGAACTACTGCTGTCATCAGTAGACTGGGGATTGGTGCCCTACCTTGGATTCAGCAGTAGATATTGGCATTGATGAACTATCATGCTATCAGCAGGAGGTATATGAACATTGATGACACACCTTTTAATCAGTTGGTAGATATACATTAATGAAACACCTGCTATCAGCCATAGATATGCAGCATTGATGAACTACCTGCTTTCAGCATTCATATGAAACTCTATTAATATCGCCGTACCTGAATGTGATGGTCATGATGTGTAAGCCGAGAATGAAAATAGGGGGTTTTTGGGTCCCTTGAGTAGATCTATGATTAAAAGCAAAAAGGGTGCCTGAGAAAAAAAAGGAGGTTGAAGGGTTGGATACAGATCACAATGAAAAATAGTGTGTTTTGAATGTACATTTTGGCAAACTTGAAAGAAGGTTATTGACTGGCAGTTGATATCAGTCAGTCATATAGGAGTCCCCCCCTCCCCCCGGCCCTGGGAGCCCAACAACACTTGTATTAAGTTTGTAGGCGATATATAGTGCACTAGACCTTCCTGGACTTGTAATTCCACACAACCTCTGCACTCTTCTGAACCAGAGCCCATACAAGGGGTTTATATTCACTATTACATGGCCTTTAGGTGCTTACAATTTGTACAAAAAGAGAAACTAACTAATATTAATATATTTCCTTGTAAGCCTCGCTCTTCCTCAACACAAATGCTGACATTACTGCCAGCATTTTAATCACCTTAAAAGCATGCAGTCAGCAGCTCACACCCCATTGTTTGTGTATGTGCTAATCCCCCCCCTTTTATAATACAGATCATGTCTTCACTAAAACCGCACTCATCAAATCCTTGACTCCTGGACTGAATACTTTTTGAATTGTGTCACCCAGCATGCTAGATACACTATCAATTCTGGCACGGGATGTCAACACCTTTGATTTTCCATGGCAGAAATTGCCATATGCCACACAACTCTATGTTTTTACATAAATATAAACCTCCAAATTGTTTTCAAATTTAATTAAATGGTTTCAGAGGGTCTATGTTATTATGTCTGAATATTTTTTTCATGCCATTAAGTGTCCATTTAAACAGATCTTTTTCTCAGACATGTTTAAGATAATCATGTGAAAAAAATACAGTTATCATTAAAAATGTGAGATCTGATCTATCTCCACGCTTCTTGGAATTGTATGAAGTCTAGCCTAAAAAGTGGTTTCAGGTGTAAACACTGATGAAACCCCACAATGAAATAGATACGGATGTCCTGTTTGATTAATGTTTTCAATGTGTTAATGGAAAAGTGCTGTGATTCTGCTTGAAATATTATGTGGTGTACTGTGTGGTTTAAAGGAAATGTTTCCTGTTTCTTCTTCTTTTGCAAATAGCATGCACTGAATTTCACCAGAATACAATTTTGAACAATTTGTGGGTTTTTTTTAACAGTGAATGGTGGAGATGAAAAATGAAAAATATATGTAACTATTTATGACACCAATGATCTGGTGTATTGACAATACTAGTGGTATAGACAAAATGTTTGTGGATGAGGGGGGTACATTTAATTATTATTGTCCATCTACAAAATTGCAGTTGTAACTAAAAAACAATATGACCTACCTACCCTAATTTTTTAATCCATCATCAGTGAATTGAGGGATTATATTGCAGCAAGAGCGCGTGTTTTAATATGTCGCTTGTTAGCGAAACGAGTCGGCCGTTTTATGTCCGTTTTCGCCAAAAATTCGGCAAATTGTTCTGGAGCTACATGGCTTTTTGCGGGTAGTTTTATTTTTTGGAATTTAAGTGATGGTAGTCAGTTTGGGTAAACTTTTTGTATTTTTTGTCAATTTTGGACATTCATCTGATGCCGTGCTTGTCTTCTTCTTACTGAATGCTATTGTTTTTATGTGTGCACCTATTAACCAGTTCTAGTGGGGTTCTTCGGCGAAATGAAATGGGTGATCGGTTTACCATATCTACCAAGGGCTTACCGGGACTGAGTCCACCAATGCTGAGTTCAATTACTTGAGTAGATTTAATGTAAACAACTTTCCCTGGATGAAGGTCGTGCCGGCTAATCGAGATGACCAAAAGAAGTTGCTTTACTTGAGCTCACAGACTTGAGTATGTTAATAACTCTGGGTATTTTGCAACCCAGTCTCAAAGAATTTTCAGAGCAAAAGTATAGATTTGCCTATACTTTAGTGAGCAAACTTCAAAAATATTAAGTCCTTACCTTATCAAAATTTGGTATCGGGGTATTGTCCTTTGCAGAAGGCACCTTTTTTCCACTGGCATTTATAACTGACTATTCCGTGTTTATGTTATGGATGGGTGAAAAGTGGGTTTGTTGGTTGTTGGTTTCGACGGCAAAGTTTATAATTTTTAGTTTTATGTCTAGTGGTTATATGTTTGGGAGGTCTTTGAGAAACGATTTTGTTGTCCGCTGAGAACCTTATCTGGTTGTCATATTAAGTTCTTGTTGGCTGTATTCGATACAATGGACATTTCTGCGACAATGTATACATGCCTGCAGCGTGGCTGTTCCTCTAAACGTGTAAACACTCTTGATGTTTAAGGCACTTGTAAACTGGGTGTGAAAACCATTTCTGGGAATTATCGTGGTCCTTGACATTGAAGGCAACGTTACTATAGTAGGTTTTTTTTAGATATAATATTTTCGTCCTATAATATGATGAACAAAATAGGGTATTCCACTGCGACAGCGGTGGGCCGTACTTCGGAATACTGTTAATAACCCTTACCCTCGATACTATATTCTATTGCGAGTTGGGACGTAACACGCTTGCCTTTTGACGTTTTAATAATCCTATCCGCTTCGTTGAAAAGGCGAAAATGTTGAAATTAGTGGCGGTAAGCATACAAATAACTAAGTGAAATCTTTGGAACACATCTGCATAAATTTAATTACTTTGACTTGGAATATCTCAAAATTGGTTTCACAAATCAGCGAAATTTTTTCAATAATAATCCCTATTTTGGATAGAGGATATTCCCTCAAGTGGCCTGAAACATACAAAAATTAATAGGCATTTTTTTTTAAAAACTCCGTAAAACCCGACAATTTGCTCTGCTACCATTATGTCATGACCCCTCGTTGATATCCTTATTACGTGTGCAACCAAGCTTCAATGTATTCTTGTAAAAGAGATGCATATACGATTGTATCGGCTTGCTGCATTACAGATCATGTAAGGCATCCGTGGTAACCTGGATTGTGAATGTAAACTGTTTAGTTGTACATTGCCGAATATACCTTCACACGTAGTCAAAAGAACCCTACGCCAAGTCTCATATTGAGTAAATATAGATTGGCCCCTAATGACCCTATATGGCCTTTGTACCCCATTTGGTCATCTACATAATAAAAACACTTCTAACAACATGCTATGACAAAACTAAAGGAACCACTGTCCAGGACTCTTACTGGTATTCGCAGAATGACCTATGATGACCCATGGGCCCTTTTGACCTCTAATGGCCATATGTGTCCTTTGAGGACCCCATTTGTCAAAATCTATATTACAAAAAAATCACTTTGTGGGCTTGTGGGTTTGTCCGTCTATTGTGTTTCACCGTCCTTTTTACATACGGATCATATTTTTTAGTGTGGTGGTAGAACTCTGACATACAAGGTTTGTGGTCACGAATTTGGAGGGGTTCATTTTTTGGGCATCAAAGGTCACTCCATGGGTCGTGTCGGGTAACTTGGGGCCGTACTTTTGACTGTATGGATATGAGGTTTGTATGGTGGTAGAGTTTTGCCGTACGAGTTTTACGGTCACATTTTCGAGGGGTCATTCAAGGGTCATGGAAAATGATGGTGGGTTTGAGATAAAAATAAAACATTAACAAGTAAGACAATAAGTAGTCAACATTCTTAGCAAAAAGATATATAGTCCTTTGGTTTTCTGACCTTGTTTTTCTCCCGACTTTGGATGGACCAGCACACAGCAATATTTTTATATTTAAACCATTTAACTGCTATTGCTATGCTGTGTCTTAAAGTGTTTAACAAATTACTCCATTGGTGGCCAGGGATAGGCTACAAGATAATGAACCTGTTTTGATTTGCTTTTTGCTTTTTGAGATTGGGCTCCATCATTGTATTATTGCAAAAGTGTTAGGTTATATATAATTATTTTAGTGCCTGTTGTGGACTTGTTCCCACTGACAGTCCTTAAAAACGGGGTTCTGTCATACGGCGGAGCCCCTGTAAATTTTTTTGGAAAGACTTTATTTTTAAGAGCCTTATTCATGGTGCATTCATATTGTTTTAGATGGCTCCCTTTTCAAGTTAGGAGCCTTTAAGTTGACTTTTAACTTCGACTTTTCATTTTCAATAATTTTTTTTTTAATCTCCATATGTACTTAGTCCCTACTGACAGTTCCTTAAATGGAGGCTGTCATACGGCGGAGCTCTGGCAATTTTTGTCGGGACAGCTTTATTTTAAAAGAGCCTCTAGCTCATGATGCAGTTCCATAACGATTAGGTGGCTTCGTTTTCAAGTTTCGAACCTTTAAAGTTGACTTTTACTTCCACCTTTTTCATGTCATTCTATTAAAAAAAATCCAAATGGACTAAGTTTCCTACTACAGTTCCTTAAATGTGAAGCTTTCAATGATCTTTAAGACATATCCATTGGCTGTATCCCTCTGAGGAGGTTTAAACTGAAATGCTCGCTATTGTTTTAAATCTCCCGATTCTAACCAAATTTCCGATTCCAAGTCAAAAACTCCTGATCCAAAATCTCATGTTGGCAGCTCTGCAATAGCGTCCTCCAGGGGTCGTTTTCGGTTAACTTAACCGTGCTTTGACGGATGGCTATGAGTTTTGGTATAGTGTTAGAGTTTCGCCGTACGGATTTTGTGGTCACGTTTTCGAATTGGGGTCATTTTGGGTTCAAAGGTCATCCAGGGGTCGTTATGGGTAACGTGGTGTGCTTTGATGTATGGCTATGAGTTTTGGTTATGGTGGTAGTAGAGTTTCGCATCAAAGTTTTGTGGTACATGTTTTCGAGGGGATCATTTTGGGGTCAAGGTCATCCAGGGGTCGTTATCGGTAACGTGGCTGTGCTTTGACGTAGGGATATTGAGTTTGGTAGTGGTGTTGGTAGAGTTTCGCGTACGAGTTTTGTGGTCATGTTTTCGAGGGTGGCATTTTGGGGTTCAAAGGTCATCCAGGGGCCTGTACGGGATAACTTGGCCGTGCTTGACGATGGATATGAGTTTTGATATGGTGGTGTAGAGTTTTGCCGTACCACTTTGGTGGTCACATTTGAGAGGGGGTGGGTCATTTGAGGCAGAAGTCATGGAGGGTCATTATGGGAATGCTTTAACGTTGGATATGAAGCACCCAGGGTGCTAAATAGGTCAAATACAGTACCTTGGTTTTTCTGTTCTGAAAACATTCCTACATACTCATCTAACGGGTATCCTCAGCTAGCGAAGAACCAAGCGCAGCGGCGGGTCTCCAACTAGTATATACATTTATGCAATAAAGTTACAGTGACCACCAAACACGCTAAAAGTAACTTGTAGGACTCATATGGGTAGTACAGTTTGACCTCTACTGACCTAAATGACCTTGGGCCCCACGTTCAAACTTTGCACATCTATATATTAATAACCGGTGGTCTGTCTGTCACTGTGTCTTCTGTGTCTGACTGCATATGTTTCTGAGACCGAGGATGCACCTCCGGCAATTGGTGGGTGGGGTGCCCTTGACCTACGGAAGACTGAGTCTGTTATGGTTAGTGGATCAAAGGTCATCAGGGTCATTCAAAGTCCAAAGGAGCTCCAATGGGTAAACTTTGGCGTGTGTAATTTCAGGCGAAAACTTGGTGGGCGGGGTCGATGTTGATGTGAAAAATTTTTAAAGGGCCATGGCAAGGTAATCAGGGGTCATGCAAGTCAAAGGAACTGCAAAACCCGAGGGGTCATTCAGCCAGGTGATCGCAAAACACAGGTGATAGCCAAATCCGAGGATCGTCCTAGTAAAATTACTATTAAAGAAACCACCAGTCCAGAACTCTTATTGTCGTACAGAATGAACCTCTTATGGCCCATATTCCCTTTTGACCTCCAATGCCTACGTGACCTTTGACCCCAAAATATCTAAACTTTCTTCCAAGTTAAGTTGTACTAGCCACCAAAATTGCTCAAGATAACCACTGGCCAAGACTAGTGGGCTATTATGGTGCAATGACCGGTAATGACCCTACATGACCATGAACCCACACTAACATTTCCCTAACCAGGCCCCAAGTGGGACTTATGCATCATTGATGCACTCGTTTTCTATGTTACGGCCAATTCAAAACAATTTTTTTTTGCTTTAGTGGATGAAGTGGGGCCCTAATGAACCTTGTCATCCATTGCGTAAACTTCAACTTTGGGATGGGCAGTGGTATGGTTGTGGAACATGGTAGTTCTACAGAGGGGACCATTACTGGTTTACAGTATGTTAGTGCAGATAGTAGGGACAGTGCATTGTGATTCGAACCCCCAAGGTCTTCAGGGGAGGGGGGGGGGGTGATAATTTAGCGGGCCATTCTTCCATTTGCCAATTAAAGAGTCATTCATTCAGTTGACCAATTAAAGGGGCATTCCTTCATTTAACAGTTACAGGGCCATTCCTTCATTTGCCAATTAAAGGGCCATTCCTTCATTTACCAATTAAAGGGCCGCTCCTTCATGTACCAATTAAAGGGCCGCTCCTTCATGTACCAATTAAAGGGCCGCTCCTTCATGTACCAATTAAAGGGCCATTCTCCATTCACCAATTAAAGGACCATTCCTTCATTTACCAATTAAAGGGCCATTCTCCATTCACCAATTAAAGGACCATTCCTTCATTTACCAATTAAAGGGCCGCTCCTTCATTTACCAATTAAAGGGCCGCTCCTTCATTTACCAATTAAAGGGCCATTCCTTCATTTGCCAAATAAAGGGCCGTTCCTTCATTTGCCAAATAAAGGGCCGTTCCTTCATTTGCCAAATAAAGGGCCGTTCCTTCATTTGCCAATTAAAGGGCCATTCCTTCATTTACCAAGTAGTTATTCCATTCTCTTCAATTAAACAACCATTCCATCATTTACAATTAAGGGGCCATTCTCCTAATTTATCAATTAAAACTATGAAGTAGTACTTGGCAACAATGCAGTTACGCTACTTTCAACGTTATATGGTTCACTCTTCAGACTCAACATTTCACTCTTCAGATTTGACATTTCACTCTTGAGAATTTTACCCCAAGAGTGAAATACTCTTGAGAAAAAAATGCAGTGAAATTACTGTAATTATGTGTAGGAGTGTATGGTAACTTTGCCATGGGATAGTAGGTTTCCGGGGGTACTATCCCACAGGGATAGTCGGTTTTTGTTTATTTCTTCAAGTAAAACAGGAAATGGGAGGAATAACCCATATCATGTGACTCCATTTTAACCAATCAGATGACAGAAATATATGCAAGAGGTGTATAATACATCATCAAGTCCATGGGTTCCTACTGTCATGACTGTCACCCATGGAAGACAGGGTATTGAAAAGCACAACACATGTCCACATGGCTCATAAGTTGGTTTGTTTACATGCTGTACATGTAATTGCCTCAAAAATAGTAAATATCACTTTTATCAGTAAAACTTAACCTTTAAATCACTTTAACTTTAATTGTGACTAATAATAGCTGGGAGCAGACATCCGGGAGTTCAACAAATCTGCATGGCAATGGCATGGCAACAACGTGCATAATTCGATGCGCGCTGCACGCATAGTGTCATACGATGTGCAGTGAACTTAAAGATGCAATTTGCGCAGTTTGTTTTCACCGCGATTCGGGGATTCCCTGGGCTTCCCCTTTGTTTCACCGCGATGTGACGTCAGCCCGCTCCCGGCTATAAGTTCAAATGTTCACATACTGAAATACACTTGCTCAATTTCATAAAAATCAAGGAAAAAGAAGTTTTGTGCATGGTAAATATCATGATACATAACCTAAACGAGCAGCACTACCAATCATGCCCATTGTTGAGGGTTGTTGATAAAGCTATTTGTGAAATGGTGTGGATGAGACTGAGTGATCATCTCTGAATTCAGTGGCCTAAATCTTGTTATAACATATTGTCCAGTGATTGCAGTCTTTGTACATTACTAGAGTAGTGCTACTCTGTCAAATGAAAGTAACAGTAAAATGATGTCAACAAAACATGCTGCTGTGCAATCCTATGTCTGTCCTTGTGTGTCTGAGGGTTTGTACTGAACAAAACTGAGGACATTCGATGGGTGTACTGGGCTGATGGCAGGGCCACTGCACACATCTCTCCATCATATTAGGCCAAGGGAATTTGATTCTTTGTTTTCCTGTTTCAGTGTTGGAGCGCACATCAGATTTCCCGCTGTGGCACATTATTTTGTGAAAAAATTGTTTTTCTTGAAAACTTGATAATAAATCCAAATTTTCAGTTGTTCAAAATATTCAAGCATCCTAGACTAGACTAGTGGTCGATCAAGTACCCTGTACCAAGTCAGCGTTGACCACTTTTAACAATGGACCAAATTCTGAGCACTTGGAAATGCTCTTTTACAGTACAACAGTTGGATCAGTGTTCTAGGGGCAGTAATACTCTTTCAAAGTGGTTTCTGTGGTAGTACTGCGTCGTATTGTTGGTGTAACATGGCAAAAAATTGAAATAGTTCGAAACACACGCTACATGCACGATGATCAAGGCTCACTCCTGTTGTCGCTTACCCAATTGAGGTCAGCAGGTCATAAATGTGTACCCTGTCGGTTTTGGGCTGCAAAAGGTTTTTTTTGGGTGCTATGTTGGTAAGTTGGCAATGTCTATTGACCGATACATCGGTGATTGTGAGCCTTGTTCGGATTTTAGACGTTGTATAAGTTTGTGTATCTGTTGAGGCATCGCCATTCAGCCCATGAGGAGTCAGGTGGAAGATGCTCACTAGGTTCAAATGGTTGACAGCAAGTCTTTCCACAATGCGACTCTCTTATATCCTTAGAGACTGATTCAAGAGGTTGGACTTTGTTTAAGAAACTCTCTCCGGATTTAAGGCGGTTGGCAGCAGGTCTCTGTCCAGACATAGGGTGCTTCACATTAGATACTTGGCAGCTACGCTCTTGCATGCTCGCTACACTACGACGGATGTCTGGTGGAGCAATTCTTGCTGGGATGTATAAGTTCTCCGTTGGTGTTGGACGAAGACATCCTGTGATAAGCCGGCAGGAGGCATTTAATGCTGAATCAAGCTTCTTGGCATGGGTTGATCTTTCCCATACAGGGCAAGCATACTCTGCACATGAGTAGCACAGGGCAAGTGCCGTCGATCTTAGGGTATGTGGGCGAGCACCCCATCTTGTGCCAGTGAGTTTGTTCAAGATATTATTGCGTGAACATACTTACTCTTCATCTTCTTGATGTGGGTCTTATAAGAGAGAGTGCGGTCCAAGGTAACTCCTAGGTAGACAGGGTTATCACAGTGCTCCAGGGGTGTACCAGACCAGGTTACATTAAGCTGACATTTGGCTTCACGGTTGCATAGATGGAAAGCACACACCTGTGACTTGGATGGATTTGCACATAGGTGGTTTCCTCGTATTAAGGAGTGTGTTCATCCAAAGCATTGGAGAGTCTCTCTTCAACAACTGTGAAGTCTTCATCTTGTGCACTAATTCCAAGATCGTCAGCATAGATAAAATGACAGGTTCACTCCTAGGTTGGTTGTTGGTATAGATGTTAAACAGGAGAGTTGCAAGCACGCTCCCTTGTGGTAGACCATTCTTGAGCTTATGCCATCGACTCTTCTTCGCACCTAGCTGAACAAAGATCAGCTGCCCTGATGTAAAGCTTTCCATCAAATATAACTCCATCTGAAAGGATTAAGCTGAGAAATGTTTCTTTGGTACAAAAATTGTGAAATTTACAATTTCATATAGGAGCAAATACAAAATTCAGCCTATGTTTTATATTGAAATATAAGCAAATCAGAATCACATTTTCCCTCTCTTTTAAGACATTTCTGTAGCCGAATATAAGGTAGGAAATCTGTTGAGCATCTATTCTAGATATGAAATTACTATTATGACATGACATTTGGGTGCCTCAAAAATCTCTTGTTGCACTTTTAACTTAGGAGGGGTGTCATAGTATACCATAAATAATGAATTTCCTCCAGATTTTTGTCCCACTTGTCATAATACTGGTGCAAAAATGCTTGAACTGATTTCTAAACTTTTGAAGAAATAAACCTGCAAATACCCCTGTTAATTAGGCACTTGGAAACTTTGTTTTATGTAATAAATCTAAGGTTACTAGTCTATTCAAGATGCCTTTAGATGTAATAATGAAATGACAGTAAATAATGAAATGACAGTAATAATGAATAATGAAATCAGACCTCGTCACCTTTTAAAAATCTCCAACAGGAAACTAAGAATCAAATTCCATTGGCTTTATCACCATCCATAACATAATACGTCCAGCGTTGATCGAGAAATCATCAGTCAACTGCGCCAGTTGACGGATAGAGACCGAGAGAGTATAAATTTGGGCGGGCCTACATTGCAGAAAAATTTTAAACGATGGACTTTGATATGTAATTAGTTTTTTGCCAGTCGACTGCACTTGCAAAGACTGAACTTTTTTCACTGAGTCTGAGGATGCTTAAGCAAGCCAAGGATTAACTGGTCATGTTTTGGTTTAACTTTCCGCCCATTTCTAGTACATTTAGACTTCTAATCGTAAATGGAGTGGCATTTATGGTTAGAATATTTTGAACAATTAGTACAGCGTAGATAACTACACAAATCTGTGTTAGTGGGTTAGAATCAGTGCCGTACCGAGGCAGTTGATCGAGAGGGGGCAAAATTTCTAAGTCGTCCCGCCAGAGGGGACAAACTTAGTAAGTCGTCCCGCCAGAGTGGACAAACTTGGTAAGTCGTCCCGGTGATTTGCTCCAATTAAGTTTGACCTTGATGAAATGCACGCGTAGCGCGCGGAAATCGGCGAATTTACTTTAAGCCCAAATTTAGGCTGAAATTGGTCAAAATTCCCTGAAAGAGAGCTAAAAAGAGGGATATTTTGATCCATATCGTCCTGCTTTTTCAATCAAGATGGGGCACTTGCCCCCCTGCCCACCCGGTCGGTACGCCACTGGTTAGAATTTTGCATGTCTGTAACAAGTATAAGTATCCTAACATCCCCTGCAAATGATAAGACCGAAAGCAACCTAATAAAACAAAATTGGATATTTTAGTCATTAGGTCCGTACAGACACTTACTACAACACGTAATTGGAGGGACATTCAGATATATGAACGTAACTGTTTTCTTCATTTCTGTCAATTTTTCAGTTGGAAATAATGTGTATACGAATTCTACAGATGTATCCTTTATTTGTAGGATATTTCTGCAAATTTCCAATTTTTTTTACTCTTTCGGGTGGATCACTGATAGTGCCTTTATTTAACCTAGAATCACATAGACATGATACCCATTGATACTCCAAATGCATCCTTAGTTAGAACATTGTTTTGAATGATCAATATCATGAAAATCAAGAGAAATTGGAAATTGCGCACACAGTTTCAAAAGTTCCGGTGTTGTTATTGACACTAGTGGGAGGCCCGCGCTTCGCGTGGGCTCCCGCGACCCGCTAGTTGAGTGAACTGGAGCGATCACTTAAACTGAAGCGATCACTGAAGAAGTGACACACTATGGCGACACCACCGCAACGAAACCTGTTACCCTGAACTTTAGGACTCCCCGGAGTCGCAACATCTTGTATTATTAACACTTTTAATAACTCAAATTCCTGTACCTATCATATGCATATCCTATAGCTCATGTAGACTATGTAGTTACTGATTTCTACGTCAACCGAATATTTAATCCTGTGTAACTTTCCGGATATTTTATTTTTTTCCTCATATTTTTTTTAAATAATAAACTTCAATATTTAATCCTGTATAAGTTTCCGTGTACTTTTTTCACTTACTCCCCGTGGGGTAACTCGTAGTTCCCGTATTTTCCACATATTTTTTCTCATAACTCCTCAAACTCCCATATAAATTTCTCGCCATCCTGTAGTTTATGACACCCCCCATCACAACATCCCGTAATCATATTTTTATTCCTCTTCGTTTGCAGCATATCCTTTAGCTTAGGCCTATATAGTTCCTATTTTCTAAATATTAAAACATCAATATTTCATCCCGTAATTTTCCTTATATTTTAATTTTTTTTTCTTCTCAAAACTCTGTGGGGTAACCCGTAGTATCCATACATACGACAATCAAAGTGAAATAACATGACATGTTCTTGACCATTCTCCACACCGTTTGCACTATAAAGAACCTGTTATTTGCGTACCGCATATAGCGTCTTATGCATAATCGCCTGTTGCCATGCGTAACCACCCGTCGCAATGCACCACGCATCAGTAACGCTTACAAACAAATGGTAATTTACCATAGCAACCAAGCACATTTTTGTTGATTTTTCAGCCATTTCTGAACGGATTTCGTCCAAATATAGAGCTATGTATGACCGTACAATTGCTAGAAAAATCGTAGAAAAATCGTACGATCAAACACCAATTTTACCAAAAAAAATTGTGACGTAATTGACTGGAGGAATACGCATGCGTGTTCACCGCCGTGATACTGCATGCTGCAGCCATACTGTAGCGGTCTTTTAAAATTTCGAGTACTTGCGAATCGGTTTGTGAATACTCTAAAAAAAACCGGCCGACCCAAATATTTAATACAATATCTGATGTGCAAAAATAGGCAAGTTAAAGGGGTAGGCCTATTTTGTGATCCAAAGCCTCGTCCCCCGACTTAGCTAAAAAAAGTTGAGATTTTTAGATGAACTGTTGGATTAAGTCCGGGGTCTAAGTATATATGGCCATGTGTCTTGAACTGGGGCCTGCTCTAGGGTGGAACTGTTTCATATTTTAGAGAAATCTAACATGTTTGTAATGATTAGAGTACTTAAAAGTGATTGAATACTTCCAAGTAAGCACTTATGTTAAAGCCTATTTAGTTAGCTTTAATTTGACACCAAAATTATCTTGATCAGACTTCAGTAATTAAAATTGTGAAAATTTAAGTAAACGAAGGTGGAGGGTGGAGCAATTGGGACACGGTACCATGTGAAGTCTATGGGAGAATGTGAAGGTTCATTATTTTTTTTTTATCTTAACAATCATTTCATTATTTGAATTATATATGGTCATTTTTCACAATCAGTGGTGTAACTTTTGTACCCTGGGGTCAAAATTTCAAAGTACTTTTTATTTCTTATTTTCACAAAAAAAGTACTTACAAATGATCAAATTTTGAATGAATTACGAGCTTAATCTGTGGGCAAAATATGTACAATTTTGGAAATATTGTGACAAAGTGGCCAAATTTGAGCAAAAACACAAGTTCTTTTGAAAATCCATATTTACAAAATGATAACCTAATTTTCAACAAAACAGATACTATTTAATTAAAAAGTATATGCAGTTCAGAATTTACACTGATTTTGGACTATTCCTTTGTTGAATTCATAAATATTTGGAAAGGAATAGCAAATTTTGAGGGAAAATCTCATATCCAGGCACAATTTTTAATTTTAAATATGTTTCATGAGACAATCCACATCATATTCCCTGTACAAAATCTCTTCAATGTTGGCTACTTCCTAACACAAGTTGCAGAAAAATCTGTAAATTCTTAACAAAGTTGATTTTTTATACACACTGATGTGTCGGAGGAGACGGTTAACATGTTTCGGAGGTGACAAAGGTGTTACCAAAGTTTTTTCATGGCTTTTTTGATAATCATTGAGAAACTGACTTTTATTCTGCAGTGCAACAACATACTCATTCTATTTATAAAGAGAGAAAATAGCCTTTTTAAGGTGACACAACAAACCAAATTGAGTGAAATATACTGTATATATTGCGTATTATCTAGGTTGCAGGCAAATTTACATTTGTTTTAAAAAACTATCCATGTGAGACTCCCTGCGCAAAATTTCTTCGACAACCTTTTTGGGTTAGTTCCTGAAAGAATTTACACTTTTTATGAAAGATTTACATGTATAAAATACTTAAAGTTGCAACACTTTTTTGAAAGATTTACATGTATAAAATACTTAAAGTTGCAAATATGTCAGTCGTTTTGGAAGTGACAAAGATGTTAACAATTTGTTGAATGACCCCTATTGGTAAATAACACGGAAGCTGGTTCTAATTTTGCATTTAAACAGTTTTTTTCAATAATTATAATCTACACAAAGACTTATAGTTCCTTAGGTTGACAAAACAAACAAAAAATAAGAGACACTTGTATTATACAGAGATCACAGGTCAATAGTTACTAAGAAATAATGAAAAAAAATGGTTGGTGTGCTCAATTCTGGGGCATTATTTATACAAACATTAACATGAAAAACATCAAATTTGTGTGGACAGTATTTACATGGCCATGATTTGTGAAAAAAATTGAGGTGATTTTGTGTTAATACAGTGGAGAAAGGTTTATTCTCATCTGAAAAATCCAATAATTATATTTTGATTTTGTCCTACATGTATTTTGCAAATGTCCATTATATATTTCAAGCTATTATTATCATTAATGTTTTCAATTACCAATTTTCAGCTTTGTCGACCTCTTTATTTTGTCAGGATTGGAAAACAAATATTAATGGGGAGAAATACCCGACCGGCTATAAAAATGTCCAGTCGGCAGAGATTCTGAGATCGAGAGAACGACCAAACATAACGACCAAACATTTCATTTTCTAATGTCTATTTTTAGGTCGGCATTGATGCATCGTCCATACTTAATTCAATTTGCCCCAAATTCAGACCTAAAAAGGACATTATTTTAGTTTATAAGGGTTTGGTGATCATGAATTCTATTTATACGCACAAATATACAAAATTGCATAAACGTGCGTAAAAGCAATGGTCACATTTTGCTATATATCAACCTGATGATTTTGTCGAGATTGAAAAAAATATTAATGGCGAGAAATACCCGACCGGCTATAAAAATATCGGGGCGGTATGCAGAGATTCTGAGGGAAGATGTCCATATATACACAACGACCAAACATTTCATTTTCTAATGTCTATTTTTAGGTCGGCATTGATGCATCATCCATACTAAATTACAATTTGCCCCAAAGTCAGACCTAAAAAGGACATTACTTTAGTTCATAAGAGTTTGGTGATCATGAATTCAATTTATACGCACAAATAAACAAAATTGCATAAACGTGCGTAATAGCAATGTTCACACTTTGCTATACACACTCTAAGAAAAAATATTGCTTAGAACCTGTTTTTGTCTTCTATGTAGAACCCTCAAGAATGGAACTCTCAAAAATGGTTCTTAAAAATCTGAGAACCCAAAAAGGTTCCTTACAGAACCATAAAAGGTGCTATACAGCAGTTAAAGAACTGTTTTGGTTCGCTGAAGAACCTTTTCCATATAGAGGACAAGCTTAGAACCTCTTTCGCACCTTTTTTCTTAGAGTGTATCAATCTGATGATTTTGTCGACATTGGAAAAAATACCATGCAGGGGCGACAGAGATTCTACTGAGAGAAGATGCCCATATATACACACCGACCATACATTTCATTTTCTAGTGTCTATTTTTAGGTCGGCATTGATGCATTTTCCATACTATATCACAATGTGCTCTAAAGTCAGACCTAAAAAGGACATTATTTTAGTTCATAAGAGTTTGGTGATCATGAATTTAATTTACGCACAAATATACAAAATTGCATAAACGTGCGTAACAGCGATGTTCACACTTTGCTATATATTAACCTGATGATTTTGTCAACATTGAAAAAAATATTGGGGGCGGCAGAGATTCTACTGAGAGAAGATGCCCATATACACACACCTACCATACATGTCTATTTTAGGTTGGCATTGATGCATTTTCCATTTTCCATACTAAGTCACAATTTGCCCCAAAGTCAGTCCTAAAAAGGACATTATTTTAGTTCATAAGAGTTTGGTGATCATGAATTCAATTATTTATACGCACAAATATACAAAATTGCATAAACGTGCGTAATAGTTTCCAAGATCACACAATCTTTCTTTGCAGTGGATAATATCATCTGTGTTACTCTGTCTCCCACAAAGCTAATTCTCAACATTTCAATGACAATGCTGCATCTTTATATGAAAATTTAATATATACCTATTAAAGGTCCTATATCCACTTTGAAGAGGCACTTTTAGATCCACTTTACGCGTTATAAGCAATTGTTTTTATATTGTTATTTTTTTTCTCGCAGACCTTTGTACTTGAGATTAGCTACACATACATTCCTATATGCCGACAGTCCAGATGAGAGGGACATTCTTTTTCACAGTTTCAATATCACACAATCTTTCTTTGCAGTGGATAATAATATTAATATCATCTGTGTTACTCTTGTCTCCCAAAAAGCTAATTCTCAACATTTCAATGCCACTGCTGCATTTTTATATGAAAATTTAATATATACCTATAAAAGGTCTTATATTCACTTTGAAGAGGCACTTTTTAGATAAGCAATTGTTTTTATATTGTTAATTTTTTTCTCGCAGACCTTTGCACTTTAGATTAGCTACACATACATTACATATTGGCTGACAGTAGTGATGTCCGATCTACGTTTTATCGGTATCGGCCGATACCGATATTTTTGTAAACCGATCGGCCGACCGATCCGATACCGATATATTTTTTGAATGAGCACGTGTAAGGAATTTTCCATATCATAATACACACTACACATTTAAGGAAGTCATCTTGTTGTACTTGCTATTCAGACAACTCCCAAGATATTTTATGAACAAATATGGCATGATTATAAGTTCATCCTTGTAATAATAATATACAGTGCGCTAAGAAAATGGAATTTTAGAACAATAAAGTGGGATTTTCTTAGAGAACTGAATGTTTATACTAGTGTGTTTGAACGCCAGAATGTGCTTGAACGCCACGGTGTACACGGCCGGTCATCATCTCCATTTCCATGTGCTTGCACACGTAGTAGTAGAAAGGGGTAGTAGAAAATGGTCAATTCAGTCATCCCTATGCTATTTTTAGACTTGGGGGTTCCCCTTGTTCGCATGATCACGTCGCTGAACTGGATTTATTCTTTTTTTAACTTTGCTTTTCATACAGTGAGTCGGTGACACTACTGATTTTTTTAAATGTACCGTTGTTTTAACTTGTGTTATTTGTATATGCTACTGCAAACTTGCTGTCTTTGATTGATAATTTCATTGATGAATATTGAATAATAATAAAGAAATATTATGAATGAAAGATTCCTACCTGTGTCTTGCTGTCCTTCTTGTGTACTTGTACAATCCATCAGATCATAATAAAAAATCCAAGGCAAAAGTTCAAAATGTTCTTGTGGTCCAACTCACAAAGTTTAACATCAAACTGGTAAATTGGTAAAACTCAACTTTTCAACATCAAAGAGGTTGTAACAAGTTATTAAACTATATTATATATTCCCATATTCTGCTTTTGCGAGGCATTTTGCTGCTGCTAATGCTAGCTATCACACACTCGATCCAGAAATTGTTTACGTATGCCAACTTCTCGCCTATCAAAATACACGTGCAACAAAAGATTGTCATAAGCATGCGCAAAAGTTACTTTTGGGTATAGCGAAATGATGTAATTCAGCATTGCTTACGCCCCTCTAGGGCTATAGTTAACGCATATACTTGCAGTCGCTGCCGAGCGATTGGCATGCACAATACCCGATTTCGACCCAAGATCAAGTCTTACGCATGCTCAGAACACAAATCGCTCGCTGCGACAGCTAGTATATTACTGACTTTACAGACATCGGGAATTCCCCAGCTGAAACAGTACCTTTTCTGAGATGGGGTTTCCCCGAATCTCTGAAGTGCATCGTGATGTTTTATTAATAAAGCAATATATTTGTGAACAACCTGAAGAAAAGTTAAATGAATAGAAAAAATATAAACTCTTTCTTTTAATAATAAATAAATGTAGTCACTGTAGTAATTGAATTATGGTAAATAATTACGGGTAAGCAAGAAACCAAGACTAGGAGAATTATTGACTCATGAATACGTAGATCAAAATATAAAGTTGGAGGAACTCAGGAATCACATCTCGCCTTGTCATTTTGTATACGAAGCCGTGGATGCCTGCGTTGTTGTTTATAATATTATCATGTTATAAT